>JAHWGI010000943.1:0-217230 GCA_029379305.1 Frankliniella fusca | reverse complement strand
TCAACACTTTTGCCTGGTTTCCGTCGGATTGGTGGTCAAGTTACGCCCTTGTATGATGCAACGAGATCCAGGCAGAGCGGTTATGAAATAATTGCGCCGCGTTATGAGCAGGTCCAGTTGCCAACACTGCCCGTTGGGCGCAGAGGACTTGCTACTGCTTCAGGGTACGACTATCCTGACAGCGGATCATGGACACAGACAATGGAAACACTTCCATCCAGCAACAAGAAAAAAAATACATGTGAGTTCTTCTTTCTATCGTGCTGGTACTTGTATGTACCAGTTATGTCAAATGTATTATACGTGAAACATAAAACATGCAAATTAATGAAAGATGATTCAATTTCTTAAAATTCTAACTTTTCTTAACTTCATGTATTTGTCGCATTACAGGCTGGGCATTGTCATCAGATGATTCACAGAATTATTTCAAGATCTATGAGAATGGAGGGGGGTCCTATTCAGAGGGAAAATTTACGGCCTACCCGCATTGCTTGGAATCATAGGAATGACGAAAAAGACGCGGATGACGACTTTTTCACATTCCTGAAAGCATTGCTTTCAAGTGAATGTCGTACTAGTCTGAAAACAGAGCGTGTGGGGAAGTACAATAGTTCAGTGTTGGAGTGGTACCGTGGAAGATCCGACACTGTCTATAAGTGTCTTCAATGTGGCCTATTTTTTGTAAATGAGTATATCCTCAATTCACACATTAAAAAAAAACACAGTGGCAAAATGTCTATCAAAAAAATGTTGAAGAAGATTCTAAGGGAGTTCTTTTCATCGTTTGGAAATGTTTTCATCGGAACAGAAGTTCGAAAAGAGAATTGCAAGAAGGAGGTAAGGATCAAATTTCTTTATAGTAATCAAACTCTGACCGCATCCTTGGTACATGAAACTGCAGTGTTAAATAAACTAAACAAGTTAGAGAAGCGTGACTAAAACACAACTAAAATATACTCGTGCTTTCCAAGCTTATTTCTTATAATATTCTATCCTATCCCTTTTTACTTACAATGTTAAAATTTTATTAATAATAAATGAACTGTATTTCATGTATTAAGTTTTCTTAATATTTTTGTATGTCTTGTGTGTAGATAAAGTAGGAAAACGAGTAAAAAATTGATTGTGACTGATATATTCTTTTTACTCTTTTAATGAATAGGAATGTGAGGAGGCCAAATCAGAGACATCCGCAATCATTAATGAACTCACTGAAACAAACCAGGTACCCGATCAGAAAGTTGAGTTAGTTGTGGGCTACGCTGGGGTCCCACAACAACCACCTGGTGCAAGTGAGCCAGAAGGAGAATCTGCGCCTGTTCGTATGGACGCACATGGTGCAGAAGATGGAGGAGTATTCTTCGGGGACGGAAGTGTTCAGGAAACATTGACAATTATTGAAGGCACAGAGAATGTAAGGTTTTCTTCCTTCATCGTTTGACTTTTTTAATTACTTTAGGAAAAATGGGTACCCTAGATTGATATTGTTTCTCTTAGTTGCAGCTAGAGCGGGAGCGAGAGCTACCTCGACAGGAGATTTGGGCCACTCCATTTCGTTTTGCGGGAAGCCGTTCTCTTCGCACAGAATCAGCAGGGGATTGCCTCTTTCAAAGTTTTGCGTCAGTCGTTGGTGACGATTATTTTCGATTGAGGCGCCAGGAGCTACTTGAGTACTTTCGGCAGAGATGGAACCAAGCGGACACTTACGATATGTCGGCCTTTGGAAATGAGAGAATGACAGTGCTGTTACGCGACATACCGAGGAATGCAAATGGTGAACCGTTTGCAACCTGGGAAGAGTTCGAGTGTTGGTACAATGAGGAAAGGCCAAAGCATACTCAGGTAGCGATACCGCTTATCATTTATTAAAATTAGTTACTTAGATGTTCCCACCTTGTATAAGCAGTATTTGCGATATCTTGCAAATGTGTTGCACGCCGACGCGCCAGTCTTCATGTACTTAATTTTCACCGATAAACAGGCGTTAAAAATGCCGCAATTACAGGCGACAGCACACCTTTGATCATGTTTTAAAGATATAGTTAGAAAAGTTTTCATAAATTTTAAAACGCCAGGGGGATTTCACCAAGGGTCTGAAACCTTCTGATATTTGGCGTTATTCACGTTATCTTGTAAAAGTCACGTGCTAGTTATCCTATCGTGACTGTGTCCCGTTTCGAAATCAGTTGAGTAGTGTATCCCAGTATGAGTTATTTGGAGGTCCTTCTCTGAAATCAAAAGTTTTAAACTGACACACACGAGTGTTAAACACAGTGTTGAACACTTTTAGATGTTTGGTTCTAATGTTGTCACGTATCTTAGGAGAGAAAAGTGATGCACAAGTTCTGTAGCTTCACATATCAGTACAATACTTTATACTTTCTATAAAATACACAGGCTGTAGCAAAGAGTTAAAAAGTGTTAAACACTTTTAACTGTGTGTCTGTTGAACGCATTTCATTTCAACGTAATGGTACGAAGTAACAGTAAGCGGAACGTTTCCTGGTGGTTGCACAAATACTAATAGTCGTTTCTGTGCATCGTTCTGTTTCATGTCCTATACCGCAAGTATTTCTTGTATCCGTTTTTAATAGTATCACGATAAATACGGTTCGGGCAAATAACGCAAGGGACCCGTAGCTTAACATAACAAACATCATTTGTTAGTTATAAAATTTAACATAGTTGTAAATTAAATTTAAAGTTAAGTTACTTAACGTAACGGTTAAGAATTGGTTATTCTCTTAACGTTAAAGATATAACAAATTTCTTAACGTTACAAGCAGCTTTCGTTTATTTCATTTCTCATGTCGCACAGATGCGAAAAACCACATAACTTAAAAAAATTACCCAACTACTTTGTGTTAAATCTGTAACGGTTACTCGATTATCAGAAGTGTATGTGTTAATTCTTTATCTGTTAAGTGTCATGGTATGCATTATCAGTTATCGGGTAAGAAATTAACGGTTAACAAAATGTTATGAGGTGCTGGTTTGTTAAGTTACGAGTCCCTGAATAACGCAGTAGTAATAGTACACATGAAAAACTACAGCAGTGTGTACCATTACTCCGCGGTACTTCAGTCACGCACCGGGTGACGCAAATTTGTTCTGTTACGGACTTCTGCACGAGCCACACTGGAAATCCGTATGTTAATATGTCGCTCACTTGTAGATGAGCGAATAAATTTGCTCACTTGTTAGTGAGCGAATAACCATTCGCACACTTGTTGGTGAACGAGGAACCATTTGCTTACTTGTAAGTGAGTGAAGAACTATTCGCTGCCCTTCTAGGTGTGCGAAGAACTATTGCGCTCACCAACTAAAGAGCTAATAACTATTTGCTTACTTCCATTTACTTAAATAGAGTTAAACTCATTCTCATATAATAAATGAGAAAAATATTTGAATCCATCATATAATTCAACCTGTCCAGGATTTTTTTCAGGGGGAAATAAAACTGCACACAAGGTGCTATTCGAATCAACTCCTAGTTAGTTTTTACGTTTGTTTGCACATATGTTAGAAATTCCCATATGATCATTATTTTGATAACTAAGAATAATACAATGAATTTCCGTTTAATTTAAAGGGTTAGAGGTATTAAAATACAGCTAAATGTGGATCAGCTCGTACATTTAATTGTATTTGAATACTTCTAGCCTTATAAATTAAAGGAAAATTCATTATAATGTTGTCATTTATCAAAGTATTGATGTTTGGGAATTTCTGACATCCACATGTACTACAAACAAGCGTATTGCCTTAGCTATGACCTCCATGAACATGAGCACTGCGTACAATGAGTTAAGTAACTTGTTCAATGCAGTATTCTATCCATATGAGAAAAACAAAAAATTGTCTAGTTGGCAAATTTGATAGATTCAAACAATTTTCCCATATATTATATGAGAATGAGTTCAACTCTACTTTTGTAACAGCAAGTGAGCAAATAGTTATTCACTCTTTTATTGGTGAGCGAATAGTTCTCCACACATCTAGAAGTGAGCGAATAATTCTTCGCACACCTAGAAGTGAGCGACTAGTTCTTCGCTTACTTTCAAGTGAGCAAATGGTTCTTCCCTTACCAACAACTGTGTGAATGTTTATTCACTCACCAACAAGTGAGCAAATTTATTCGCTTATCTACAAGTGAGTGACATTCGTTCATTTAGATTTGCAGTGCATGGCTTTCTGTATGATAGCAATTCAATGATAATTGTTTTAATTGAAAAATTGTTGTTTACGCTTCACTTTTGGTTGTCATTTGTTGGGTTATGTTTCTTCTCCCTGGTCGGAGAGTCGGTAGGTTGATGTCAGAAAGGTGATGTCACTCTAGTGAAAATTGGCCACTTATCCGAAGGATGATATCAGTAACAAAACTCTGATGTCAGAAATCAGATGTACACGTTTGTGATATCAATAATCTGACATCTATCATAGAGAAAATACCAAAACCTGTTTAAAGAAAAGTTGTGTTTTCTATCGTTTGAAACATCAAACAAAGAGGTGGAACATGATTTCCCGGTGTTCGGACCGAGGCGGAGCCGAACTTGATATCCGTTTCCACCTAGCTCCAGCCGTTTACGAGATAGCACAAAAAAATTCTCCAAATTCGATGAAATTAAAATGGCCCTACTAAAATTGAGTAAAGGTGCTAGAAACCAAATTTCAGCTCAATATTCTAATAACTATAGATTTTACAGCATGCTGAATTCGACTGGTACGTAGACTGATATCACATCTGGTTACATCAGTTCTGGTGACTACGACGTCAGATGTATGACTTTGTGTAATGGTCTTCTGATCATGATATGAGCAGTATCATTTTGTTGATCAGAAGACTGACAAATGTCAGTATTCTATGCTAGCCTTCAGATGTCAGTGCTGCTAAATAATGTCAGTAACTGATATTAAAATCAGGAGACAGACAAAGGTCAGTAATATATGTCAGCTTTCTGATATCAAAGCCCCTTAACGATATCAGTTACTGATATCAAAGTCACAATACTTATATCACTAAAACTAGCGACATCATTCGTGTGATTCTGAAATCAGCCTTCTGACTCTCTGACCAGGGCTTATTGTTGACAGATGCGACTCATGGTTGTCTTGATGACTATTTTGCGTTGGGGCCAGTCTTACCATGGAACTGTTATCCCTGACTACATGATTAAGTCTGAGGGCTTAGTTCATTTTATAAATCCATCAGACTACTTTGTGTTTATGTCAAAAGAAGGAGAATTTGGAACCCAAAATGAAGTGGTGAACTTTTCACATCTTTTTCGAATGAGAGTTCGGGTTGCTGATGTAAGTCATTCCTTTGCCATAATAAATGCGTGAAAATTACCTGAGTCTTAACATCAAATTATTTTAGGTTTCAACCAATGTGACTATTGATTCCATTGATGAAGTGAATGAACATTGGCCATGGTTCGCACTAAGGTTTAGCGGGGAGAGCACTGAAGGCCTTGGCGGACATTACGAGCCATTTGTAGACTTTAGAGACATTTTTGGCGTACCTATAGGTAAATGTGTAGGTGAGTGTCAGCAATGCAGATGTCACTTACAAAGATATGTTTTTAGCCTATTTATTATGATCCTTTTGTTTGCAGTCGGACTACAGAACACTGAAGACGTAAGTCGCATTAATGAAGGTATCTCACCGAATGCCACATCACTGGTGCGTATATGGATCGTTCTCTTATTTTGTTTTTCTCTTAACGCTTGTGGTGGAGTGAAAACGGTAACTTTAATTTGACTTCAGTTCACTTAAAAATAATAAAAACAAGTTTAATTTTTATTAAGTGTAGGGTTTGTACATAAATAAACGGTGGGGCTGCGGGTAGCGTCAGCGCCCAGCTTTCGACAGGTAGATTGCGGCGCGAGATATTCGACTGCAGCGCGCGACAGTGACAGCGGACCCGTAACTTAACATAACAAACATCATTTGTTAGTTATAAAATTTAACATAGTTGTAAATTAAATTTAAAGTTAAGTTACTTAACGTAACGGTTAAGAATTGGTTATTCTCTTAACGTTAAAGATATAACAAATTACTTAACGTTACAAGCAACTTTCGTTTACTTCATTTCTCATGTCGCACAGATGCGAAAAACCACATATTTTTTTAAAAAAATTACCCAATTACTTTGTGTTAAATCTGTAACGGTTATTCGATTATCAGAAGTGAATGTGTGTATTCTTTATCTGTTAAGTGTCATGGTATGCATTATCAGTTATCGGGTAAAACATTAACGGTTAACAAAATGTTTTAAGGTGCTGGTTTGTTAAGTTACGGGTCCCTGATTCGCCCCCTAGAGCTTTGCTTCCATTTATTCGTTATCGAGATTGAAAATTAGCTCACTCAGTTTATAGCCATTTATTATTTGTCAAGGGATTTTGGTATCAAAGGAATCATCTCCTTAGAATCGAAGTCAAACTGCACTTCGTATTTATTTCTGCAAATATTAAATGGGAGTAGAAGTTGATTGAGAGCACAAGTGTATTTCATTACGCCAAACAGAAATGTTATTAACGTACAATGTTCTAAATAAACCACCAGCGCGGCTGCGTGGGAAAGAGGGGAAAGGTCGTACTAGTTTGAGTGACAAAGAGGGAACTAAAGTTGGTCGCAGGGGGCAACACTGCTCAGCACGCGCAGAACGATGGACGAGACGAGAAGACGGTTCTTTTGCCCTTTAATTATTTTTGTACTTCGAAACTTTCCCTGATAGTATAAGTGAGATGAAACATTATATTAGTACTTTCTTTAAGATAAAAGTATCTTGGATAAATTTATGATGTGCTTATTAAGAGAAAATGGTAACTCCGTGATGGCAATAATACAACTTTGGACGATATGGCAGCTGAGAAAGTATATTTGGATTCAAAGATACGTAAATTTGAAAGGAAACGTTGGACCAAAAACTTGCTTAGGAGTTTACGATAAGATTTCTCAAAAAAATTTTTTTTTGAGACAAGATAACACTAAACTGATATTTCGGTGTTGGTATTGTGATGCAGGTAGTACCCGGATCCGTGTCAACCACCAGCAGTACTCCAGCATACAGCACGGCATTCGACGGTGCATTTGACGTGCCTTTGACTACATCCACTAGTACCTTCTCACCGCATCGCAGTCCTATTCGCTTCGAGGACTGCATTCCGTGGATGTCCCCAATCACAACACCCTGTAAACGAAGATACTCTTACCGGAAGAACAGGCTACTTAACACCTCGTCTGAAGACGATGACTCTGTGGCATCCCCTCCAATAAGCCCTGTGCATCACTTACAAAAGAGATTGTACAGCCAGGTCCTTGCAGGGACAGCATCACTAAGTCTTACTCCACCGCTGCATCAGCGCGCGGGCACCATACTAGACGTAGACCTTGTGGCCATTGATCGGCAAAGCCAACCTGGTCTGGATGTCAGCAGCAGCGGCAGCCAGGCAGATAATAAGAGGACCACAAAGAGGCTGTCAAAAGCAGAAAAGAAGAAACTGGCAAACCAGAGAAAAGCAAAGACAATGCAGTTAAAGAGAGAAAATGAAGCGGCTAAACTCGCGGAGAGAGAGCGAAATGCGGATGCAAAGAGGAGGAAACGAGAGACGGAATCTTTCAGACAGTCCGAAGCAGAAAGAGACGCGGTGGCTAGGCGAAGAGCGCGTCTTGACAAACTACGCCGGCAGCAGGAAGCAGAGCGCGACAGAGAGGCGAAGCGTATTGGAAGGCTGGATGCTGAGCGCCGGCAGCAGGAGGCAGAGCGCGACAGAGAGGCGAAGCGTATTGGAAGGTTGGATGCTGAGCGCCGGCAGCAGGAGACAGATCGCGACAGAGAGGCGAAGCGTATTGCAAGGTTGGATGCTGAGCGCCGGCAGCAGGAGACAGATCGCGACAGAGAGGCGAAGCGTATTGCAAGGTTGGATGCTGAGCGCCGGCAGCAGGAGGCAGATCGCGACAGAGACGCGAAGCGTATTGGAAGGCTGGATGCTGAGCGCCGGCAGCAGGAGACAGATCGCGACAGAGAGGCGAAGCGTATTGCAAGGTTGGATGCTGAGCGCCGGCAGCAGGGAGGGCAGAGCGCAGCAGAGAGGCCATGCGATTTGCAAGGCTGGATGAAGAGCGCCGGCAGCAGGAGGCAGAGCGCGACAGAGAGGCGAAGCGTATTGCGAGGCTGGATGAAGAGCGCAGGCAGCAGGAGGCAAAGCGCGATAGAGAGGCGAAGCGTATTACACGTGGAAACGTACACAATCGGGAACAGGAGGCCGCCAGAGACTGCACAGCCAGACAGTTAAGAAGACAAGACCCGGCTGCAAGACAGCACGAGCATGTACTCCGGTCCATTCGTGGAGCAGAACGGAATACGTTTCCAGTTATGGAAGCCGAGTTCCGTAAGAAGTGCAAGGAGGGACCTACGTACATTTGCTGCTGCTGTGGCCAGCTTTGGTTCAAAGCCTCTATTACAATATGGTCTGAAGAGCAGATTGCTGAGAAAGTGCACGTGGATGGCTGGAGTGACGCGTGCGGCGTGCAGCGGTCTAGTGGTGACCCGTACACGCTTTGCGGAACTTGTAAAAAGTATTTCACGCAGGAGAAACGGATTCCTCCGCTAGCATTGATCAACGGCCTACGCTTCCCTGACGTGCCCCCTGCGCTCCAGGGGTTGCGGCCCTTGGAGGAGAGGCTGGTTAGCCCCCGCATTCCTTTCATGCAAATCCGTGAGCTGGGGGTGTGTCGCCAGTATGGGATACGTGGTAGCTGCGTAAATGTCCCCGTAGACATCAACAGGGCCGTGTCCGCTCTGCCTCGACATCTGGGTAACGTGCAAACTGTGTTCGTTAAGCTGGTCCGGCGGATGAGAGACACCCATGCATACGCATCGGACCACGTCCGCCTACCTATTGTCTTTGAGGCTGCACGGTATCTCATCAACACGCCGCTCTTCATCCAGTACGGCGTCACGCTGGATGAAAACTGGCTAGAGCAGGTACAAATCGAACTAGACCAGCTGCAGCAGGACCTTGACCGGGAAGACGACGGAGAAAATCCGGATGACCCTGGAGAACACGAAGATGACGCGGGGTGGGAAGACGTCAACGAAGAGGACGAAATGTTGGCGGACCAGGAAACACTGCTCGATGACGTTGACATCATTTCCCCGGATACCGGTATTAGTATAGCTCCGGGTGAAAACAGGATGCCAACATCACTTCTTTTCGACAAGCACGTGGAGGAGCTGTCATTTCCAACCATCTATTGTGGGCTGGCGAGGAATGTAGCCAGCAGTGTCAGTATCACGCAGATCGCCAAAGCAGAGGCCAGAATGTTCGACAGGCGGTGCGCGGCTAATATTCCCAAGCTGTTCCTGTCCTTCTGTCGCCTGCGCCGCCACAAGATAGCTGCACAGGTCACCCTGGCTCTTCGCAAGAAAAGGTACCGCACTCACGTGACTGTCCGCGACATGCTGAACGCAGAGACTGTTGAACAGCTTATCCAGCATAACGATGGCTACAAGATTCTGCAGGTAGACCGCTCCAGTCCCGCCTACTGGGAACGCAGGAAGAAAACTGTATTTGCAATGTTTCGCCAGTTTGGTCTGCCAACGCTTTTCATCACGTTCTCGTGCGCTGAGACTCGTCTTGTGGAGCTTTTGATGATCCTTAGCAAGGTGGCCACAGGCGTAAATATCACGGAGGACGAAGCGAGAGCTATTGCCTGGCAGGATAAAGTGCGGCTTGTGCAAGCCGATCCTATCACCGTGACGCGATATTTGCACCGCAGATTCAAGGAGATGTGGAAGGTCTTGGGTTCCAGAGGGGGTCCATTTAAGGACTACAAGATGTGGCACCATTTCTTTCGCGTGGAAATGCAGCACCGCGGATCAATGCACTTTCACTGCATCCTCTGGCTTGAAGGTGCCCCACTGTTTAATCCGGCGAATCCAGAGAGTGAAGAGGAGTGCGCTGGAATTCATCGACGAATTGATCACGTGCATGCTAGACCAGGATATGGGTGAGCTGCTTAACGTCCAGTTCCACCGGCACAGCAGGACATGCCGGAGGCAAGTGGGGGGTAGGCGCGTTTGCAGGTTCGGCGTGCCCTTCTCGCCCATGCGACGCACTCGCATCCTGCTGCCTTTCGAAGAGTCTGTCCCGGACGACGTCAGGAAGCAGTTGTCAGCAGAGTACCATTCTCTTCAGCAGCGCATTCTGGCGTTACACAAGGAGACCCCAGATATCTCATTTGACGAGTTTCTCGAAGCTATCGGAATGGAAGAGGAACACTACATAGCAGTAGTCCGTTCCCAGGTTCGGCAGCCAAAAGTCTTCCGTCGACGGGACCTGAAAGAAATCAAGCTGAACAGCTACAATAAGCTGGCTCTGCCGTTGAATGAGGGCAACATGGACATACAGTTCATGCCTGACCCTTACGGCGCTGCAGTTTACGTGGTAAATTATACCGGTAAATCAGACCGAGGCATCTCCAAGCTCATCAAGGAGACGGCTGACAAGGTGCGGGCAGGACATGCACCACTGAAGGAGCAGCTCCGTGCAATCAGCAATGTGTTTTATCAACAAGTCGGAAGTGTCTGCCCAGGAAGCCTCCCTACACATCTTGGGCTTGAGCATGGCGGAGGCATCGGTGGCAGACATATATATCAATACATCACCACCAGAAGAGCGGGTCCGCCTTCAAAAAGCTGCTGCAGAACTGCGACGTATATTCGAGGAAGATCCAGGCAGTACGGACATCTTTGCCGCTGGTCTCTTGGAGCACTACGTGCAACGCCCTGACGACTTAGAGCAGTGCTGCCTGGCTGAGTTCGCGGCGATGTTCACATTTCACTCTAAACCACGGTCTAAGAGAGCCAACGCTGCAGCTGCGCAAGATGTGTGTGTTGAGGAGGAGAACGAAGACGATGTTGAGGTCAACGAGGAAGATGAGACACGTCCTCCTCCACCGATAGCTGAGTGTCTGGTTAGTATTCGATAGGGAAGGTAGTACGTGCAATTTCATTACATCATTCACGCAAATGCAAATGTGTGAATGGCGCACATGTGCAAAACCACATACGTATGGACGAGTTTATTTATTTGCTAGCAAATACATTTCATAAGTACGAAAATTTGCGTCATCGACATACCTGAATTGCCGTGTTCTATCTAAAAATTGCTGTCTTACCCATGACGAGTCGTTAATCTATCGGTTGCACAGTAAAACGTCTAACACTATTGCTCAGTGAATGATGCGATTTTTCTGCACATATCATGCATATTCTGATCTGAACCTTTCGGGAGAAAGAATATAGTCTTTTAAATGGACAAAGTTTTAATTTGTCTCCTAATATGCCAGCCCTTCGTTTCGCAGACAGATGAATGCCTCTGGTTGGGCAGTGACTCAAAACAAAACATTATGTGAGCACAGAATTCTTTCCAATTGCGCGTGCGTAAGCTTTCTTGTGTGCACTTTCATATGTTTTAAAATAAGATAAAACTTGTGCATACTCCGTATGCGTATGCGAGCACATTTTTATTTGTCAATTTAGCTTAATGCGCTCACGATAATTCTGCAACGAAATTAAAGTTTTATCACTGTAAGCAGAACATTTTTTATAGTTCAATACACCAATAACGAATCATTTTCTACAGTTACTTGAATGGATAATATGCGTCTCGTATTTTGTAGTACTTCAGTATAGTAATAATATTTAGAAGTAACAATGAAACGCCTTTTTGTATTTTAATTTTTATGATAATTTTGTTTGCATTTGTTTTCATTTTTATTAAAGGTCGCTGTTGCTCAAAAGGACCTCCAGCTAAAAGACAAAAGTGGCTACGTAAGCAGGCGAGCCCCTGACAAGGAGGGTAGGGACAATCCGAAGGTAATCCGCTACCGAAACTACAGTCCTGCCACGGATCCGGACAACTTCATGAGGGAACAGCTCATGCTTTTCTCGCACTGGAGGGATGAGAACACACTTGTGAGCAACACGCGTGGCCTGTACGAAGCGAACTTGGACGTGGTAAAAGCCAACAGGGCCAAGTATGTCAAATTGGACATCAACATGGAGGAGGTCCTTGAGGAAGTTATGCGGCGAGAGGAGCGTGACGAGGATGGCGACAACGAGTTGGATAATGCCGTCCCAGAAGACTTCAGGGTGTTCGAAGCCGACAATGATCACAACGCTGACATCGGGCTGGACGTAGCCCCCGACATCCTGAACGTCAACGCTCCTTTATCGGAGCGATTTCTGCTACCCCACCATATTCCGGAGAACGACTATCTGGCACTGGTAGCTTGCCTCAATGAGCGCCAGCGGCGCTACCACCTGAATATCGTGCACATCCTCAAGACGCGACCAGATGAGCAGGTGTTGCATTTCGTAACGGGTGGGGCAGGCGTGGGTAAGAGCGCTCTTATCAAAGCCATTACGCAGTCAGCCATCCGGATCTTCGTCAAGATGTTCCAAGAGAACCCCAACCATCTCACCGTGGCGATCATGGCTCCTACGGGGAAGGCTGCGTTTGGTGTTGGTGGGGTAACTATCGCATCGGCTCTCAAGATCTTCACGGAGAACCCGACCATGACGTTAGGCCCTGATGAGCTGAACACTCTGCGTACGCAGCTGGCTCACGTCCGCCTCATTATCATTGACGAGGTGTCGATGGTTGGCCGAGAGATGTGCGCCCAGATCGACAAACGGCTGAAGCAGATCTTCAACTCACTGGAGCCCTTTGGAGGTAGTTAATTTTCATATCTTACATGGGCTTACACGTTTTGCTGGAAAAATCAAAGTGCACCACTCACACTGGAAACATGTCTCGTACAAAGTTGATCTAGCATATTTCTTTCGGACCAGAGATTTGATTTAAAGGGATAATTATTGGTCAAATTGTTGGAATCATACAGCAATATGCGCTAACTTAAAAATATCTTTCGTAAATTAAAAAAAAATAGAATCTCTTATTGACAATTCAGTTGTAAATTTACGACAGTTTATTCCCGATTATCTTTAAACTCGAAGTTGATACGTAGTTCTTGTAATTTTTAAGTTCGTTATTGTAATTTTCAAAGATAGGACTTGAATTTTTTTTTAATACAACAGAGGTTTTAGAGCCCTATTATCGTAGGCTGCGATAAGGGAGAGCGCAAACGTAAGCTTGAAAACGAAGAGACTTAAACTCATCTTGGCACATGTTTTGTACGAAGCCATCTTGAAAATCGTCACATTATCAGCACAGCCCAATTGCAATGTTGACAACGCGAGAAAACACGTTCAACACTCGCACAAGCAAAATGTGTGCCAAGTTTATTAGGTCGCAACGATTACGCTCACGTTCAGCCGTACGCTTTTCCCATCTCAAAGCTAAAGTAATTCCGGCATGGGAAGCTTGTAAACGGTTTCAATGATCTCGTGGTACCGAGTGGGAGAGAAGTCACTTGAGCGTATTTACACTCCATATTCGCCATACTGGCCTGCATGGGCTAACACATTTCTGTTTGAAGCGTGTTTTCTGAACGAGCTGATACTGCGGATTAAACCATCATCTCCATTAATCTTGCCCTTGATGTGAACATGTGTGTTTTTGCTTTTCAGGCATATCCCGTGATCGCCTTTGGTGATCTCAATCAGCTACGCCCAGTTAAGGACGCCTGGATCTTCGAACCACCCGAAGACGATCTCGGGGTGCTCGCGGGGCCTACTCTTTGGAACAATTTTAAGTTCTTCAGGCTCACTCAAATTATGCGGCAGCAAGATGACAGTCTCTTTGCGGAGGCACTAAACCGCATTTCAAGCGGGGAGACAACAGAGCAGGACGACATAATGTTTAGTTCCCGTGAAATCAGTACCCTCGCACAGCAGGGAATCCATCCACCTAGTGACGCATTCACTCTCGTCGAGACCAACGTCCAGGTAAAGCCGTTTCAACGAAGAGTTCCTGCGCACCCTGGACACGGAAACGTGCTACATTCCGAGCATGGACACTTGCTTGGGAGAGGGCTCGGCGCGTGAAAGGCAGCGTGAGCTGGACAAGGTCCAAGAATGGCCTTTGACCAAAACGCAGGGACTGCCCCGAGAGCTACAGGGAACGGTCTCCGCCCCCTATATGGTCACCGTCAACCTGTCGACGAGAGACGGCCTAACCAACGGGTCATGCGGCACTCTGCGCCATATTCAGTGGGGCCGTACAGGTGACGGTCAGCGCACACCTATCCGGCTGTATCTAGAGTTCACTGACGAGACGGTTGGCAGGCAAGCACGGGCTGACAACCGTGCCATAATGGCCAGCGACGGTGTGAATGCCTCCCTTACGCCCATCGAACGCGTTTCGAAGACCATCATCCCGAGGAAGGGGTCTCTGCTTAAGATCGTACGGAAACAGTTTCCGCTGGTGGTTTGCAAGGCCATGACGATCCACAAATGCCAGGGGAGTACTATGCCAGCTGTAATTGTTGTTATACGGGAAGAGCGCCGCATGGATCGCCGTTCTTTCTACGTTGGAGCGAGCCGTCCACCATCACTCACCGGCCTCCACATTCTAGGGAAGTACAGGCGGCCTTCACCACCTCTCCCGAACGACCCCGTCATATTGGAGCTACAGCGACTAGAACTTCCTGAGAACGCTGTACAATTCAGCATCAACTTCCCTGAACTGAATGCTGACGGTGAGGGCGCGGTGGCACTATTCCACAACATCGTGTCCCTGCACAAGCACCACAACCACGTTGTGCAGGACCTAAGCTACACCGGCTCAGACATAGTGATGCTCTGTGAGACAAGGACCATGTCCCAGGACGACGTCTCCATCCCGGGCTTTCAGCTGTTGCACCGCAGGGACTGCATCAAGGCGACACGGCACCCGTACGGAACTTCACTGTACGTGAAGCACCGCCTCGCTGGGCAAGTATCTGTCATCTTCGCAAAGCCGAGTCTGAATGAGTGGCGTGGTGGTCATCTACAGTCTTTCGTCGACGTTGTAGGACTTGTGGTGTCTGGGTGGACGAAGAGTGGCATTGTATTTTTACACAGATCACCCCAATGTAGCATGTCACTCTTCAAGCAGCATCTAACAGATTGTCTCCAGTGCCTTCAGCAGCATGAGGTGAAATCTATCACTGTTGTTGGGGACTTCAACATCAACTTCAAAGAAATTGAAGCAGCACAAACATTGCTGGCTTATATGAGAAACTTTGGCCTCAATATTAATGTCAACGAAAGTGATGTTTCTACGGACAGCTCTACGCTTATTGATCTTTGTTTTAGTAACGTGCCTGGAGATCAGGCCCACATAACTGAATCTGTGATTAGTGACCACAAGCCTGTGTGGTTTAAGCTCAATGACCTGTAGATATCAGTTTAGCGCCCTCTCCTTACTTGGACTTTTTTTTAGTTGTTTTTGCAACGATCACGCACTTGCGTCCATTTGCATTGCGAAAAAGTGAAAATAAGTTTAAAAAAAGTTATTGAAGTAGTTAACTTATGAAACATAAGTGACATATGAACTGTACATAACCTCTTTCAATTCCATTGAACATGATGTCTGTAACTGTATATATTTTTAAGTCTGAAAGTTCGGTAAATAATCATGTATCGCAATTTTTTGAAGGAAAAAAAAACACAGTTGAGTAGAACTTGTGCAGAATAATGGCATTGTTTTCAGTTAATGGTTCATGTTTTACTTCTTTTTTTCTTTATTGTTTCCACTATTACAATATAAGGCTTCATATGTTTATTTGCTTTTTGCTCCTTGTACCTTGTATAATATGTTTTAGATGATATATGTAATCTTTATGATAATTTTCTCTAATTTTCGGATTTTTTTTTTTTGTTTTTTTTTTTTTTTTTGTTTTTGTTTTTTGGTGTGTGTTTCGTCATTTTAGTATTCGGTTGTTATTCTTGTTCCAAGTGTGTTTTGCAATGTTACATAATTTGTTATTTATCTTTAGCGTGTTTTTGCTTAGTATGTGTCATAATGACATTAGTTTTGAGTCAGTATAATGTTTACAATTTATTTTTCAAACCTTACTCCTGGTATGCTAATTCTTAGGTCATCAATTTTGTCAGTAACATTTTAAGTTGAATTTAAAACGTCCTTTTCTTTTCAACTGTTTTTTTTTAACCTTTCGTGATAAGTTTTATGCTTTGTAGCATATCCAGCTATTGTTCAAGTTTTGACATGTGAACTGTACATAGTGAAGTTTTTGAAGTATGGGTAATTGTATTTGTATTGGAAATGTTTGTCTTACCTATGACGCGTGTTGTAACGGTAAATTTGCAATATAACGAACAACCAGAGTACTTCAGTTAAACAAGATAGCAGTTTAATAATGTTCCCAAATCTTGTCAGAAAAATGTCGAAGTATATGGTATAGTCCTTACTGACCCGGTAAAATTCATGTTTTATTTCTAAACACTTAGCAACAACGAAATGCGCTTGTAAAACCGGTTTTAGCGATGTAGGGATCGAAGGGGGTCGGAAATATTGAAAAATGGCAAAATACGTGAGTAAGGCCCAGAATTACACAGTCAGACTCGGCTTTTGTCGTGCTGCAGTTTGCAACACTGAATTACAATCGTTAACCAGATCCTACCGATATGGGGGGTCGAAGGTGGTCAAAAATGTCGAAAATGTTGAAGAATGAAAGAAAAGCCCTAATTATCCGGCCAGATTTAGGTTTTAACGTGCAACAGCTGGCAACACTGAATTGCGCTCCGCGAACCGATTCTTACGACTAAGGGGCTGTGTGCTGTCGGAATTACGGGGGAAATGTCGATTAATGTGAGTTCTTGCGGTTGGCAACACTGAATGTCGTAAAGCGATTGTCACCACTGGTTTGCACTCGAAAAGACGGTTCCGGTGAATTGCGGGTCGATGAGATTAAATTTTTAAAAAAAGTCAAAATCTAGACCCAATTCAGGCACTTTTTACAGTGTACTGGCAATTTAGCCCCTTTATCACTCGAAAAGACGGTTCTGGCGATGAGCGGGTCGATGGGATTGAATATAGTTAAAAACTGGACCTATTTTGGGCCTTTTTTATTGCAGTGTACTTTTAGTTTAAGCCCTTTTGCGACGGAAATGGTCGACGCCTTTGAACTGGACTCGTAAAAACGATCCCGAAGAGTTGCGGGTCGATGGATTTGGAAAAAATTAAAAACTAAACCCGTTTCAGGCGCTTGTAACAGTGCACTCGTGGTTTAGGCCTTTTGGCGAGGCAAATGGTCGGCGCCATTAATCTAGACTTAATTTTTTTAAAAATGACGAAAAATATCGAAAAATATCGTAAATTATTTCAAATGTCAAAAAATATCGAAAATATCGAAAAACAACGAAAAATGTCGAAAATATCGAAAAATATCGGAAAATATTGAGAAATGTCGAAAATGTCCGAAAATGTCGGAAATAGTCGACATGTTTGAGTTTTGACGGTTGGCAACACTAAAAATTGAAAAACGGTTGGAACCACTGAATTGCACTCGCAAATTCGGTTCTAGAGAGGTGCGGGTCGATGGGGTTCGTAAATGTTAAAAAAGTGGGTCAATTTCGGGTGCTTTTTACAGTGCAGTCGCGAGTTGGGTCCATTTTTTCCAAAAACGGTGTGCACCATTGAACTGGACACGAAAATACGAGTCTAGAAAGGTGCTAGTCGATGGGCTGGAGAAAAGATGAAATCTGGACCGATTTCGGGTATTTTTTACAGTGTAGTCGCGAGTTGGGTCCGTTTTCATAAAAAACGGTGGGCGCCATTGAACTGGACGCGAAAAGACGCTTCCAGAGTGGTGCGGGTCGATGGGGTTGAGAAAAGTTGAAAAGTGGACCAATTTCGGGTGCTTTTTACAGTGGAGTCGCGAGTTCGGTCCTTTTTATCGAAAAACGGTGGGCGCCATTGAACTGGACGCGAAAAGACGCTTCCGGAGAGGTGCAGCTCGATGGGGTTGGGAAAAGTTCAAAACTGGACCAATTTCGGGTGCTTTTTACAGTGTAGTCACGAGTTGGGTCCTTTTTTTCGTAAAACGGTATGCACCATTGAAATGAACGCGAAAAGACGCTTCCGGAGAGATACGGGTCGACGGGGTTGGAAAAAGTTGAAAAGTGGACCATTTTCGGGTGCTTTTTACAGTGGAGTCGCGAGTTGGGTCCTTTTTATCGTCAAGCAGGCCCGCCCTTCCGCCTAACGTCGTTGCCAGCTTCGCTTTGCTACGCTGGCAACTCCGTTCGGCAGGGGGCGTGCCTGCTTGGCCTGCCGGCGGCGTTCGGTCGGGCCGGCATTCTCTTCGGAAAGAGGCAGTTTGTAACGGTGCACCACCGAAACTACAGCCCTCCCTTCCGCTTTGAAAACGTGCCGATATAGTGACTAGGCGGTCAGTTATTCGGCAAAAGAGGGGAGTCGGAAATCTCGAAAAATGTCGAAATATGTGAGTTCGGCCTCAGATGGAACGGTCGAACTCGGACTTTATTTGGCAGCAGTTGGCAACACTGAATTACGCTCGTCGAAACGATTTTAACGATATAGGCGTCGAGGGGTGTCGAAAATTTCAAAAATTGTCGAAATATGTCGAAAATTGTCGAAATATGTAGAAATACGTCAAAAATGTCGAAAAATCTCAAAATATCTTTAAGCTGTTGAGATATATCGAAAAATATGGAAAATGTCGAAAAACATCGAAAATTATCAAAAATGTCAAAAAATATCAAAAATTACCGAAAATTATCGAAAATTATCGAAAATTATCGAAAATGTCGTAAAATAACGAAAAATATCGCAAACGTCGAACAATATCGAAAAATATCGAAAACCAACGAAAAATGTCGAAAATATCGAAAAATATCGGATCAAATGTCGAAATTAATCGAAATGCTTGAGTTTTGACGATTGGCAACACTGGAAATTGAAAAACGGTTGGCACCACTGAATTGCGCTCGAAAAGACGGTTCTAGAGAGGTGCGGGTCGATGGGGTTCGTAAAAGTTGAAAAGTGGGTCAATTTTGGGTGCTTTTTACAGTGTAGTCGCGAGTTGGGTCCTTTTCATCGAAAAACGGTGGGCGCCATTGAACTGGACGCGAAAAGACACTTCCGTGGAGGTGCAGCTCGATGGGGTTGAGAAAAGTTGAAAACTTGACCAATTACGGGTGCTTTTTACAGTGTAGTCGCGAGCTGGGTCCATTTTTTCGTAAAACGGTGTGCACCATTGAACTAGACGCGAAATGACGCTTCCGGAGAGGTACGGGTCGACGGGGTTGGAAAAAGTTGTTTTTTTTTTTTATGTATTCTGTGAAAACTTTAATAATTTTTTTCAGTGCCTTAATGAGGGTTGGCAGGATTTGCACCAGGCGTTTCGGTGTCCAGGAGTGACCCTTAAGATACCCTAAAAATTTCAACTCTCTAGCTCAACTCCTTCGAGTGGAACAGACAGACAGACAAACAGACAAACAGACAAACAGACAGACACCAGATCGATTGCATAAGCCCGCTCTGAAGCTTTTTCAAAGCAGAAGGGCGGGCTAAAAACTTACAACGATCGAACTTTGCAAAATCAGCCTGCTGCTGATTTACAACTCGTTTTTCTTTTGTCTTTCTTTGAACTAGCCCTGAGCTAATCAGCCCTCTGCGTACAGAGTAGAACTTGTACCTCAGACGTCTACGGACCACAAGTTCACCGGTTTTCTTTCCAGTTTCGTACCAAGTCGCCTACACAAAAAACGAAAGAAGCAATAAATATGAAAGAAATAGAAAAGGGCTGAATTCACACTAAACCCTTATGCATTTTGTTGTGCATAAACATGCAGGATTTTATGCAACCATAACTATGCACATTTTTTATGCATAATTATGTACAAATTGTGCATAACTATGCACAAATTGTACATAGTTATGCATAAAATTGTGCATATTCTTATGGTTGCATAAAATCCTGCATGTTTATGCACAACAAAATGCATAAGGGTTTAGTGTGTTCATAAGTAGATAGAAATAAATACCTTAGCTTCTGTGTCAAACAACTCCACAATCTTGTCAGATAATTCATCAAAGCGGTCTCTATCAATGCTGCAAGAAAAAAAGTGAAACAGTTTGAACTCAGTGATAATGAGAAACATGTTACTCCCCAGGTAAAATGAGTTCATATAGGATTATATACAATCTTATGTATTTCTGTATGACGATATATCGTCCATATAAAATTATGTGAACCCCTAGATATGATTATATACAGTTATATGTGGGCTATATATGGATTATGGAAAGCTATATATAGTTACACATAATTTTATATAGGTTCCTATATATAATGATATATATGTGATTGAAATATCGTATATATATGTATATATCATTATACATAAACACGAACAGGCTCCTAGATATATCTTCATATAAGTGAACAGCTACATATATAGTCATATGTGCTCATTTCAAATAACATACTCTTATGCATCGTTAGATAAAAACATATTGTAAACTGACACATTATATTTAACCGTCTGACTATAGGAAGTTTTTCAAGCATTGAATTATGCAGCACTACGAAAGGCATGGGAACGCGTCGAAACCACAGCAACAAAATCAAAACCAGGTATCAAAACAAAAATAAAACACCGCGTTGACTTTTGTTGAAAAGGTAATAGTTAAGGCAGAAATATTTTGGTGTAGTGCGGAAATCCTTTATTTAATCCGACTTCGTAACCAAAACTTTAGGAAGCAGGCCAGAAAGGCAGAGGCCGCCGCTGCCTGCGCTCGGGGGGCTATCCCGGATAGGCCGCCACCTTCACACAGGTGCTTGGCGGGCTGGCCTACTCAGAGTGTCGCAGGCGCTCTCATTAGTTGGGGGCGACCGAATCAAAGCCATAGCCGACGCGGGCCGTCAAAACTTCGCTGCATTGCGCCGATGTGGCGGGACCCCTCCTCTGCTCGACTGAGCAGCCGGCGCGCGCCTGGCGCGTCCCTCTCCACAGCGGCCTCCGTTGAACGCCGCCCGCGCTCACCGCTCACCCTGGCGGCGCCTCGGGCGGCGCTCACGCCCGCGGGCTGCGCTCACCCTCCTGGTGCTCACCCCCGCGGGCCGTGCTCACCCTCGTGGTGCTCACCCCCGTGGCGCTCACCCCCCGCGGGCCGCGCTCACCCTCGTGGCGCTCACCCCCCGCGAACCGCGCTCACCCCCCGCGAACCGCGCTCACCCCCCGCGAGCCGCGCTCACCCTCGTGGCGCTCACCCCCGCGGGCTCTGCCCCGCACCTCCCGCCGCCTCAGAACGAGACGGAGCTATTGTACGAGTGAGAGAGCGCTGGCCAGGCCGCTCCTGAACCGGCCCCGGCTTGAGAGCGGGCTGTGGCGGGTCTGCCTACCTTTCCAAACGGCCGGGGCAAACGCGCCACCCTGT
The DNA here is from genome assembly GCA_029379305.1 of Frankliniella fusca. Taxonomy (NCBI): domain Eukaryota; kingdom Metazoa; phylum Arthropoda; class Insecta; order Thysanoptera; family Thripidae; genus Frankliniella; species Frankliniella fusca. Next base: position 195,846 of record JAHWGI010000943.1, on the reverse strand, counting down.
ACGTGCAATGTGTGGCGGGGCAGAGGGCACGTGATCGCATCATCCCAAGGCCAGACCACCCTCCACAAGTCCACCTGCTCTACCCTGACGCCGCGCCCATCTCACTGTTTACGACCACAAATTAAATCTGATCAAGTGCATATGTCAAGCAATAAGCCTTCCTTCAAAAAAAGAGGAATTTTTGGTAAACCTTAAAGTTTTTAAATTTTATTTTAATCACAGTTTGTAGTTTTATTGCAAATAATACTGAAAAGTATGCAGCACATGGAGACAAATGGCAATGTTTTAAAGGACACTACGCAATGTGTTAGGTCTCACATAAAGGAAATTTTTCACTTTTCCTACTTTTACAAAGGTTGACAAAATTTGTTGGTCATTAATAAGAATTACCTCATCTGATAATTGGAATGGGATTAAATGGGTTACCGATTTTAAAGTTTCATGATGATAAATAACATTCACGTGATCAATTTTTAACATCCTCACACAGACAGAAAATACATTTTCTCTTTCTAAAATATATCTAACACTGCCATACAAATTAGCTTCCTTATGTTTCCACATTACATAATAATTAACAGTCTTCAACTTTTTGTGAATTTCTGATGTGTAAACATCAAACCCAAGCTTAGCTCTTGAGTACACTTTTACACTGCTGGTTCCTAACAATTCCATTTCTTCATGGTTAACTTCAACTTCTCTACACCTCCCCAGTACTTCACCAGAGCAAAATTGGGAAAATTGGGTAATATTACTGTCAAGACCCTTGGAAATTCTCTCTAATCTCTGAACACCTTGGTATATTCTAATATTGTTCACAATTTCTTGGCTTACAAAGTTTGTACCATGCGTAGCTTTTGCAACTACTATACCATTCATATTTTCAAATGGGAATGCACTGTTGCAGTGCAGCGGACCAAAGCGTTTAACAGACAAAGCAAGATGGCACAACTGGTGTACATTGTAGGACATGGCACGATCACCATACAGAGTTTGAAACTCTTGAACAAACAACCTTAATAATAAATCAGCTTCAATAATATCAGACTCCGAAACTTTCCTCTTGAGAAGGTGGAAGATAGAGCGAACAAGTAGAATGAGATGCTGAAAATACATTTCAGGAAGAAACTCTTGAAGTACTGGCAAGGTTTCATACAGGAGAAAATAATAATAATCCGATGCCTTCCAAGCAGATAAATGTTTAAAAGTTCTTCCTATTCGGTGAATGAAGTCTGGGTGTTGAATATTGGTAAGTATTTTATCTATTGCTGGGATTCTGTCCTTAAGTTTGAAAGGACCAGTCTGCTCGATAAATATCTTAATAATTTGCTTGCAGGATCCCAAGAGCACGCCGTGCATGTACTCTGGAAAGCAGCAGGTAGAAATGTCAAAATTTGGGAGAATGCTTAAAATAGAGGGCCCCTTCACTCCTTTCACAGGTTTGCCTGTGTCAGTAGCTTGGACAGCTTGATGGTGCATAGTTTCCTTATTTCTCAAAGTTAGATTATGCCTGTACCTATAGTACCTAATTCTTTTTTTCCCAGGTTGTGGGGCACATCTAACTGTTGCAATTTCGCAAATGTTACATCCATTTATAGAATTGAAGTTCATTAAGTTCTGCACCTTAGCACAGCTGGTGCGTCAGCAACAACAAGTGGAACTTCAATTTGACTCTTGTGTGTCTCTCCGGTATCTGGATGCTTCCAACACAGTCCTTGGTCCTCATTAATTGCTTTAATCTTCTCACAAAATGGTTTCAAAAAGGCATTCATATTTTTTGGTTTTACCTTGTCATACCAAATGCCAACAACAGTAGTAAAGGATGCTCTAAGATGAATAGGTACTTCTACAGGAACGGCCATCACAATCCAACACTCTTTGCAGCTGCCCTTTCTTATAGAAACACCATCAATTCCAAGCACAAGGTTGACATCATGTCTTGAACTGTTTCTATTCACTGATTTATAAATGGTGCCATCCTGTATATCAGAATACGTCCCATCACCTAAGTTATTATTTCCTCTGCATTCATGCATTAATTTTTCTAAATTTCTTTCTTCAAACCGGTACTTAAGTATACAATCAATGTCAAAAATAAAAAAAATGACCATTCTCAGGTGAACTATTTTCGATGGCCTCGTTATCAGTAACACAGATGGAGCAGGGATCATCATGTTCAGAGTACATTCTACAAGCTTTGCAGAAGTAATGTTTGCTAACTGACAAATCTGGAGCCAAACCTTCAATAAAAGATAAAACAGTGTGAGCATTAGATGGTAAATTATTATTTTTAGGCAGCAGCCTAGAAATTGCTTTGAGTGTTCTATCCAGCGCTGCTTTAGATTCTTTATTTGAAATCCATAAATCCATGACATTAAGTATGCCTTCATTGACGGTGAGGTCACTTCCTTCAAAGAGTTTAACTCGGTTCCATTCCATTGCCAGCCCAATAGCTGAATTTTCACAGGAGGCAGCAGAGGAAGAATTTTCCATCTCTTCAGATTCTTCGGATTCTTCTTTATTTTCTATAATAATTTCTTCATTTTCTTCACTGTCTCCATTTTTATCTTGACTTGTACTTGTTGACAAAGCTTCAGAACTTTTATTACTGCATGATGAATTATGTTGAGATTGAGGGGGAGAACACAACTGACCTAACAGGCCATTTTCAAACGCTTCAGCTTCATTACTTATGAAAAATATTGGCCGAGAAGAAGCATCACTAACTTCACCTGAAAACAAATAAAGACAGTTTTAAAACAGAAAGCTACTAAGTAACTTAGATTAAATGTTGAGCAAGGTTCAATAGTAATGAAAATAATAACTTAATATTATTAATCTTTCTACAGCTATGGAATATGGAAACAAATGGCTTTACCATCTTTACTATCTTCAGAGCGAGGAGGCACTAACAAGTTCTGAACCTGCTGTGCACGTGTGCACGTTCATTAAGGTGGATTTAGTGTTTCTAAGTTGTTGCGTGAAAAAACACGCAGCGTGTTTTTTCACGCTGCGTGATTTTTATGACCGGTTGCGACCGGTGTCGTTTGCGGCCATTTCTATGCTGTTCCGCAACAAGCCGCTAACACATACACTGGATGAGGATGTAAGGTATTAATCAAAATCAATCCCTACTACAAAAATCAGACAGGAACAGACACGAAGACGACGAAATTGACAAAACAAAAGGTGCGAGATGTCATCTGGGCAAGGATAGCGAGACGAAACATGAGCTGACCATTTATATCCCGACGTCCGAACGTCCACGCAGACGGTGCAGACCTCAAAATCACGCAGCCGTGTGAAAATAAACACGCCGCACCAACCAGCGTGAAAATCAAGCGAGATGCTTTGAAGATGCACGGGCCGCACGGTGGCGATAATGCGGCGGGGCGGCGCGGCCACGGAGCAGGTCTTGCTGAGGCCCTTGACGACCAGCCCGCCGTCGTACCCGCACAGCTACGGCGCGCTCGGGGTCGGGGCGCGGCCTCGGAGCAGGTCTTGCTGAGGGCCTTGCCGACCTGCCCGCCGTCGTACCAGTCGTACCCGCACAGCTACGGCGCGCCCAGTGCTGCCGGGCCAGGCGGGGCGGCGCGCGGCGCGGCCTCGGAGCAGGTCTTGCTGAGGGCCTTGTCGACCTGCCCGCCGTCGTACCAGTCGTACCCGCACAGCTAGCGAGCGCTCAGTGCTGCCGGGCCGGGCCAGGCGGGGCAGCGCGCGGCGCGGCCACGGAGCAGGTCTTGCTAAGGCCCTTGACGACCAGCCCGCCGTCGTACCCGCACAGCTACGGCGCGCCCAGTGCTGCCGGGCCGGGCCGGGCGGGCCGGCGCGGCCTCGGAGCAGGTCTTGCTGAGGGCCTTGTCGACCTGCCCGCCGTCGTACCCGCACAGCTACGGCGCGCCCAGTGCTGCCGGGCCAGGCGGGGCGGCGCGCGGCGCGGCCTCGGAGCAGGTCTTGCTGAGGGCCTTGTCGACCTGCCCGCCGTCGTACCAGTCGTACCCGCACAGCTAGCGAGCGCTCAGTGCTGCCGGGCCGGGCCAGGCGGGGCGGCGCGCGGCGCGGCCTCGGAGCAGGTCTTGCTGAGGGCCTTGTCGACCTGCCCGCCGTCGTACCCGCACAGCTACGGCGCGCCCAGTGCTGCCGGGCCGGGCCGGGCGGGGCGGCGCGGCCTCGGAGCAGGTCTTGCTGAGGGCCTTGTCGACCTCCCCGCCATCGTACCAGTCGTACCCGCACAGCTAGCGCGAGCTCGCGAAGAAAGTCTATCTACGCTCATGCGAAACCTGTGTAGCTATAGCTCTGTACACCCGACAACCACGAATCGGGGTGGGGATCTCTCCGCCATCAGTCGGTGTAGAGCATGAGCCTGCCGGCGTGCATGGTGGGGGTCGCCTCGCTGGCAGCCGTTCACGGGCGGGTACGACGGCGGGCAGGTCGACAAGGCCCTCAGCAAGACCTGCTCCGAGGCCGCGCCGCCCCGCCCGGCCCGGCCCGGCCCGGCAGCACTGGGCGCGCCGTAGCTGTGCGGGTACGACGGCGGGCAGGTCGACAAGGCCCTCAGCAAGACCTGCTCCGAGGCCGCGCCGCGCGCCGCCCCGCCTGGCCCGGCAGCACTGGGCGCGCCGTAGCTGTGCGGGTACGACTGGTACGACGGCGGGCAGGTCGGCAAGGCCCTCAGCAAGACCTGCTCCGAGGCCGCGCCCCGACCCCGAGCGCGCCGTAGCTGTGCGGGTACGACGGCGGGCTGGTCGTCAAGGGCCTCAGCAAGACCTGCTCCGTGGCCGCGCCGCCCCGCCGCATTATCGCCACCGTGCGGCCCGTGCATCTTCAAAGCATCTCGCGTGATTTTCACGCTGGTTGGTGCGGCGTTTTTTTTTCACGCGGCTGCGTGATTTTGAGGTCTGCACCGTCTGCGCGGACGTTCGGACGTCGGGATATAAATAGTCAGCTCATGTTTCGTCTCGCTATCCTTGTCCACATGACATCTAGTATATTTGTTTATGAATTTCGTCGTCGTCCTGTATTTGTTGTGTTGCCCCGCTGCCGCCTGGTAAGACCAAGGTGCTGCGCTTTTGATTCTATATTTTGTCACGTCTTTCTTCTTTGTACCTTTTACTTCAGGCAGCTTGGCAAAAGCGGCAAGTGCATCTGGAACGTACCCTGCGTGTTCTTTCACGCTGCGTGTTTTTTTCACGCAAGGTGTTATGTGCAATTTTCCATCCGCGTGTTTTTTCACGCAAGGTGTTATGTGCAATTTTCCATCCGCGTGTTTTTTCACGCAAGGTGTTATGTGCAATTTTCCATCCGCGTGTTTTTTCACGCTGCGTGTTTTTTCACGCAGCGTGTTTTTTCACGCTGCGTGTTTTTTCACGCAAGCTCTGAAGTCTGTCCAATTAATGAGCTACATCTGAGCTGGTAGCTGGACTACTATTGGTTGGTTTGGATTCGATGAATTGATATCATTCCGAACTGAAGCAACCCTTTTCACGCAGCCGCGTGAATTTTCACGCAAGAACTTTGGAAACACTAAATCCACCTTTAATGTCTCTTATAATATCACTGTTTATTCGAGAGATTTCATCGTCTAGGAGGTCAGAGCACATTTCATGTTCATTCAGAAGGCCTTCAGAACTACCATTCTTGCTTGAACTAGAGACCTAGAAAAATGGGGAAATTAGAAAAGAAGTAACTATAATTCTATTAACATTGGACTTACAAGTAACAATTCTATTACCTCATGTACAGTGTTATGCAAAACAATATTGTGATCCCTTCCTACTCTCATCTCTTCTTCATCGTCCTCCTTTTCTGCTGCTGAGGCATTCTGGTTTTCAAAGAAATAAAGATATTTGCCATATAGAAGGAAATGCAAGTAAAGTTAGGCAAAGCATTATTATTTTATTTAATATTCTTTTACCTTTATGTGTCTATTGACTCTATTCAACAAAACTTCCTCAAGCTCATTGCTTTTCAGGTGCAAAAAAGATAAATTCTGGTTTGCTTGATGAGGGCCCTGCAAATTTTCATAAAAAAATGATATGTGAGAATTTATTCTAAATAAAACTGTGATTATTCATAAGTAACTTGATATTTTTTGTTAGTGTTACCTGTAAGTCCTTAAAAAGATTCTTGAAGTTGACATCAACCGTGTTATGACTGTTATTTCCCTCCCGATCAGCTGGAGCAGAGCGGCTCGTGTTGGCTTGACCTTGTTCGCTCTCAAATGAACCACCCGCATCCTGCAAGCAAAGCACAAATGGTAACTAAGTTTAAAAATAAACAGTGGATGACAGGAGTCTACGCAAATAGACAGCAAGTAGTCATGAATAGTTGGAGCGAAAGCGATGACCATTTTGGTACTCCCACAATGTTGCCTCTATTTCATTTGACTCATATTTGCTAGTGTGATATTCACTAAACTTAAAAGTGTAGTGGCATAAATAAAGTTGTTTCAAGTCACTTTAAAATTTTAATCTTAGTCTGTGCATAGTTTCTGAGGCTGTAACCCCGTCCCAGTCATTTCAACACTTTTGTACAAATTTGTACAAATTGAGTTCTAAAGTAGGATTACATAATATGTATTGATACTATAACAAAACCTCATTGTGGTAGGCATACCCCCCATCTTCATGCTCATTATGATAATAAATTCTAATGCCATTGTCCACTCAAATGTCTCACGACCTCGTCCCAAAAGTTTCAAGGCATTGGTTGTGGGAACACTCTAATATTCAAAACAATCTAATAATTTGTGACCATAAACCAAGTCTGACTAGTGCGCATTAGTGACACTTCAACGAGAGACCGTAGACCGTTCAACTCACACTTGAGAGTATGTAACATTTGGAAAATATGAAAAAAGCACCTCTTAATTTTCTCTGATGTAAACTTCGCAATGGAAATGGTAGTCAAAACTCACTTGGATATGTTTTGTTACACGCATCTGAAGACTCTCCTCATCTTTGTCATAGAAATTAGTTGAGCTACTTCGTCTTATGATGACTGACGTATCATTCTGACTATTCGCCTCGCTTAAGTCTTGAGAGATGTTGAATTCCTGCTTAAAACCGATCAGCACATAATTGATGTTTACAGTGCCTTAGAAAACAATCATTAGGACCAGTTTTCAAGCGCTAACCTGTGTATTGTCATCTTGGGATATTTGAGGAGATTTTGGAACTTTAAAAGCTACCTGTTATTAAAATATTTGATGTATGCAGGTTGAAAATTTTACTTCACATTTATTGTATTTTGTATTCACCTGAGTATGATCACAGACACGTTTAAGCATTTCATCCTCATAACTTGAGCAAGTGTTGTCTTCCTAAAAAAAATTAAAACAAAAGTGGTCATGAGGCCATGACACGATGAAGAAGAAATATAATCTAGTTTTTTCACATAATCTTACCTCAGGATCCAACCTTTTTATTTTGGGAGTTAAATTAGAGCTACACATTTTGACCTCACACACATTGGTCTGGATTCACTATTTAAAAGGGAGCGCAAGGGAACTTGTGCAAACGAACTGGAAAAAAAAAAATCTACGACGTCTTCAACCGAACAGCAGCTTTGATTCCTTACAGCTTCCCAAACACCAAAAATAAAGTTATGAACACCATTTTTCGGTTAGCTTTCGAAAAAATCCAAATCTGGACTGAAGAAGAAAACGCGTACCACGTAGTTTCATAAAATTACTTTGTTTCTCCTTGTGACTTGTGCGTCAGACCAGTCAGACATCTTCAAAGGTGCTCCACCTGATGCGCATGCTATCTCTCTGTCTCTCTCTCCCCACTAGAAGACTCGTGGTGCGAGAGAGACAAGAGCGGCACTGCGCTGCACTGCGCCTGCGCAGCGCTACGGTCGGTGGAACTTCTTCCGTCCGCAAGCAACAGTTGGGCGAGGCGGGGCATCAGACCGTTGGAGCGTCGAGCGTCGAAGGCGGCTGAGGCGAGTGTGTAGTGTGTGTTAACCGACAAGTACGAGACAAATCAAGTAATCATGGAGTGGTATTTAGTGTATACCGAAAAGGATAAATCGCTCAGTATCATTGATGCAAGCGCAATTGTGAGTGCGGGGGACAGATCACAGATGAAGTTTTTGAAAGTTCATGATCATGTCACATTCGTGTACGCCGGCGCCTCGTACATGGGAGTTATCCTGGGCATGTCAGGTTTGTATTTAGTTTGTCTTTTAGTCTTATGGAGCTAAGCTGACTCATAATTAAAAATTAAATTGTCCGTTATGATATTTTCTAATTAGGAAGGTTATGTATTTGAAAGTAACGGCTTTCCTCGGTCGCGTCGCGTAGCCTAGTAGCCCGGCCACGTATGGCCACTTGCTTTTGCAGAAATTAATTGATTTTGTTTACTAAAAGCTTCGTTTGCGTTCAGGATTTTTTTTTTTTGTGCGAGAATTTTAACATGTATAACGGCCGAATAACGACCTAACCTCTCTGATATTAACTTTGGTTACCTTTGTCATTCCCCTTTGTTTACATAGTTTTTCTTTGCCTCAGCCCAGTTTTATTTTTTGTATTGTCTTCGTTAGATTCAAGAGTCGAGATTGATGAGCTTGCAAAAGCTGAGAAAATCAGAATGAAGCAGGAAAAGAAAGAGAATGTGGACTCCAGTGTTTCTGCTATAAATCAAAAGAGGAGGTCCCAGCCCCCTGTGAAGTATGGAGAAAGTGGCTTTGATGGGCCACCAGCCTCGAAGAAAGTCAATAATAGCAGAAGCAATCGGCGAACCGTGCCTGAGGTATGTACACTTGTTACTGACTTGTAGAACTGGGTTACGATAGGGAAACTAACAGAAAGGATTGAACAAGTCTTATGTTCTGTCAGCAGGATGAAAGTACCAGAAAGAGGATCTTGGAACTGAACAAAGCAAGAGCTGACAGAGCTATGAGCCACAGTATTATCAAAAGTGTGAATAACAAATCTGCTGAAGACGATCCAAGCTACAAGCCAGATTCGGATGATGCAAGTGATGGTTCCTCATCATCTGAGATGTGCGACTTTGTTCAGGACTCCATTAGAGTAATATCAATATATTAATAGACTCGCTTGTTTATAAAAGTAGGTTCAGTCTTTAATCTGTGGTGGAATTTTTACAGAGAAAAGAGGAAAGGGTTCAGTTGTTAAAGAGTGCCAAAAATTCTGCTGGTAGCAGCAAGGCGGAATCAGCGAGTACTGCTTCGGCAAGTCCAACAAAGGAGGAACTACGAAGGCAGTTAGAGGAGTACAAACTTAAACTGCAAGCGGCTTATGGTGAGTTCTAAATTAACTTTCAGTGGTCAAAATTATTTTTTTTCTGAAAAGGACTCATCTGTCAGGATTTTATCTGTCTCAATATTGCACCGTTAAGTTGACAAAGTGGCGAAAGTCCCCGGGCTTCAAAGGATCGGAGTGTGAGGGGTTTGTTGAGGCAGCTAGTGCGTAGCTGTGACTTCAGGCGAATAGCATCTTTCATCCCTAACACAAACAAGATAATAATTTGTGACATAGATATGGTTCTCAGATTATTCAAAGTAAATAGACACATTAAAAAGCCTTTCCATGGAAGTGCAGCGAAAAGACACTTTCCTGTTAAGGCTTTTTCTTGTTGCCATTTGCTTTTAATAATCTGGGGACCATATCCATAGCACACATAAATATCTTTTTTGTGTTTTCGACAAAAGCTGCTCTTCACCTGACGTCACAGCTAGATACTAGCTGTAGCAACAAACCTTTACACCATGATTCATTGAACCCCAGGCAAGGACATTTGCCACTATGTGAAATTAACAGTGGTGTTTCTTCAAGTTTTGACATTTTGATTTTATACTGTGTTAAGTGGAATACTAAGTCAGAGGTTTAAAGGTTCATTCTCATTTTCTGGAAAAGATATTCAGTTCTCTCTTGGGATTTGTTTGTTGTATTGTCACTAAAAGTCTAGGAGAACCATTGAAGTCTGCTTAAATTTTTGATTATCTTGAAATCTTGTAAATTTAGAATTTCCCAGCACTAACTGCCTTGGATTATTGTTATTGATCAGAATTCTAAAAAGTTTTGGAGATAATGTTAACGTTTACTTCAATTGAAAGACTTTCTTGTCATCAGCCTGTTATGGAACAAGGTCTTTAATAATTTATTTAACCTTTCAGATCGATATGATTCTGACCACAAACTCACACCAACAAATGATATAGAAAATTTTTTTGATGCTGAGGATAAAAAGCTAGCTGACGATATTGAGAAAATAAGAGAAGTCAACTTTAGTACAGAGTACAAGAAAGATAGTGGGAGATTCAAGTCTGGTAAGATTAATGAAAAGGAAAAACAAACTCTGTCAGATAGAGAGAAAGGAAAGAAGATAAAGAAACCTGAAGTTAAGAAACAAGAGGACTCTGATCAAGAGGAAGATAATAATGAAGATGTGAAGAAAGCGAATCAGGGGAAGAAACATGAGCAGTCAGATGATGATGATGACAATGATGATGTACGTACAGGAAAGTCTCCTAAATGTTAAAAAGAGCAAACTCGAAAGCAAGAAATCTGGTGAATCAAGTGAGTTAGATGATGCTGATACTTATGAGTACTTATCTTACCAGCTGTATGGAAATCAAAAAGTAAGTCCTTTTCCTTTTTGTCTGTCCATTTAACTAGCAGTGTATTTTATGTTTCTAATTTGTGCTTCACTTTTCTTCCAGGATACAATCCACCTCATGAATGGAATCTATTGTGATGCAAGGGAGTTGACATCTGCAATTCAAGCCTCTAGAGAAATGACACACATGGCGCGAAGGCTAATGGTTGGAGTTTTCAAGGTTGAGGAAATTTTGAATTGTACTTTTACGGGGAGGAGGCCCACTGCAGCAGGTGCTGATCAAGTGATAGGAAAAAAGATTGATCCCCTGCACCCAGGGGCAATTTTAGCTATTCTCAGTAAGTATTTTTTTTTTCAGGTAGTCCATTATTCCACTATTAATCCCAGTTTTATTGGAGTATAGCCATTGGAAATCTCTCTAACTTCTGATTTCAATATTTAGATTTTTTCTTTCAAAACTTCCACTTTTTATCAGAATGAGCTTTGGGTGCAGTCCTCACTAAACAACAGAGAGCCTGCAGGGGTTGGGGGGACATCATTTTTCTTAATTTAGATTTGAAATCTTAAATGCTAACTCGGTCAAAAATAGGAAGGATTTGAAATCTATATACCCCCCTAAGAAATACGACAGACCTCTTCAGGCGCTCGGTTGCTTATAGTACGCTTGTTAAGACCCTGATCCAGGACAAACCTTGCATTTCGATGTAGAGCAAAACCGTCTTAGGGGTATGTAGTAGGTACCCAAAGGTAACTTTTAAGAAGTGTAGCCCAACCCTACCCCGTGACTGGGCCGCGCAAAAGGAGATTGCCTACCCCGCAGGGGCAAAACTCTAAAAATTAGTATTGGCACTGTTCCGAGTAGATTTTTGGCACGGTATCGGTCGCAATGAATGCAAATATGTGAAAAACATGTGACAACATGTCTCGAGTAACCTCAAACACCGATTGCTTACCTTTCAGGGTCAGAAAAACTATTTTCTTCCAGAAAAACCGCTTTTAAACTTATTGTTTTTCCTTTACGTTTTCGGGGCTGCTGAGTTCGAATTTATACCAAAAAAAAAAAACACGATTTTATGCTGTGTGTGAGTGTGTGCGCGCACACACATGCACACGCACGCGTGCGCGAGCGACGCGAATGACATGTTACCCTTCCACTTACTGGAAATAAGCTTTGTTTTATGTGCGTGCGTAGCTTACGTAAAATTTCTTACATAATTATGTAAAAAATCTTACGTAATTACGTAAAAAGTGAGCCTTTTAATGCGTAACTATGTAAGAATTTTTTACGGAAGTTACGCATGCACATAGATTTACATAGCTACGTACAAAATAGTACATAAGCCGGGAGTGTGTAGGAGCGCCGAAAACGCAATGCCGTTCTGTATTGAACTCGTTGCCACGGCCAAACAGTTGGAGATAACGACACCAAACTTGGTGCACACATGTGTGAGTCAAGGAAGGTTCATCATTCATTGCACCGATATATATGCACCGATATATGCACCAAAGACTTGAAATACTTAAAGATTTTTTGTTGTTTACGCCTTATAGCATCGTGAGGAACGCCATTTTCAGTCTACAAGAACTTTCCAGATCGTACATCACACGCTCATATACTCTGCAAAGCTATGTATGATATACTACATGTCCGTTTAACCTGCGAAACTTCAGTTAAAACTGCAGAACCCCGCGCTTTTCAAAGCTTCCAGCTTTAAATCCCGTAGAGAAATATGCTCTGGAATTAGAAATCCAGGGACGATAATTTCTTTCGAGGAATTGAAACACTTCTTTATATGGAAAATGTATGCACAGATAAATGAAGTGTGCAACTGGCAACCAAACTTTGTGCAAACGTTTGCACCAAAAATTTAGCGTGCAGATGTTTAGTTGCCGAGTTATGTATTCTACTACCCACCCTGACATAAACTTCTATTAACAGCACTGTAGCTGTTTTGCCTAACGAGTCGGATGAAAACCGCTGAAATTAAACGCATTATTTCAATACGACTACTAACCCTGACATTGGTTTAAATTCCAAACAGTAAGTAGAAAAATTCTTATTTTCAGCTAATTTGTCTATACATGTGTAGCAATGTGAGCCTACCAAAACATAGGAATTTACACCTACATTTGTGGCGATTTGCTTATACGCTTCGGATTTTTCCCATACAATTTTTCTCAAGGGAAAAATCCGATACACTTCTTGGAATTTTCATGTGCAATACGATAGGAAATTTCCTCAACAGGCGCGTATAGTAGATTCCCCAACACTGTTTACTGTGAGCTGCAGATTTCGGAGGTTCTACAGTTCGAACTGCAACTTTGCGACCACCGTTTCGAACATAACTTTTAAGGTCATCATTGGGCTTAAGATGTTTATTCAAAAGATCTTACATTTGAGACACTGGATATCCAACAGTGTGCCTAGCACATTAAAACTTTTCATCACCCGGTCAAGATTATGGGACTGCTGCGAGACTCGCTGTATGAATAAATTAACGAATGATGAACTTCGAGTAGTCTATGTTTGCAGGTCAACAACACTGATCTTTTAGATGTATTACGCAGTATTGCACTGTATTGCGCAGTATTACGCTATATTACGCCGTTTTACGCCGTATGACGGTGTATGACAGGGTATTACACGACAGCTTGTACAGTGTATCACGCGAGTCCCGACCCCCTCGGTTAAAATGTACCGGCAGAAAATGCACTGTACCTACCTTCATTTAGCCGTTGAAATAAGTGCATATTAAAGCAGTATTGTCATGCTTCATATTGTTTTACGGCTTTTTACCACATTCTCGCTTGCCAAGTCGAATTTATTTGTAGAAATTCGAACTCAGCACCCCCGGAAACTTATAGGAAAAACAATAAGTTTAAAAGCGGTTTTTCTGAAAGAAAATAGTTTTTCTGCCCCTGAAAGGTAGGCACTTGGTGTTTGAGGGTACTCGAGACATGTTGTCACTTGTTTTTCACATATTTGCATTCATTGCGACCGATACCGTGCCAAAAATCTACTCGAAACAGTGCCAATACTAATTTTTAGAGTTTTGCCCCTGCGGGGTAGGCAACCCCCCTGTTGCGCGTCCCAGTCACGGGGTAGGGTTGGGCTACACATCTTAAAAGTTACCTTTGGGTACCTACTACATACCCCTAAGACGGTTTTGCTCTACAACGAAATGCAAGGTTGGTTCGCTTAACAAGCGTACTATTAGTATGGAATGCATCATTGGTCATTTTAGTGAAACTAGTACATTTTTTTTTTTAATTAGCTCCTGCCAACACAAAATAATGAAAACAATGCCTTCTTTAAAAAAAAAAAACTTTTTTTTCCAGAATACTCCAAAGTAACAGCAAAAAGCAGGAAGTGGCCAATTTTGAGGAAGAAGGACCTTCATACAGTCATCACCCAAAAACTAGGGGAAATGAAGAGGACCTACAGGAAGCAAAAATGCCAAACCTGCTGATTGATGTGTCTCATCTATTACTAATCCCTTTGGTTTGGTTGAAGTCAAACCAATATTTTCAAGTTGAATTTAATTTTTACTTTTTATTTTTCACATTCCTGTAGAGCTTAGATATCTCATCTATTATTCATGACTTTTGGCTAGGGGAAGTCAGGCTATAGTCAGGCCATTTTTAAGTTTCATTTAATTGTTACTTTTTATTTTTCACATTCCTGTAGAGCTTAGATGATATCTAATCTATTATTCATCCCTTTGGTTTAGGGAAGTCAGGCCATAGTCAGGCCATTTTTAAGTTTCATTTAATTTTTACTTTTATTTTTCACACACCTGAAGCACTTATAATTCATGAATATTGTGCTGAAACTACTTTTGTTGTATTGTTGGATATTTAATATCCACCTGATTTTATTTGTTAAATAAAGAATTTTGCAAGCAATCCTATCACTTTTTGTACTGCTTCCATATATAATCACGTATAACCATTTTAAAGTTATTTCTTGATGACTATATAGAAGCATATAGAACTGTATATGGCCATGTACAGAGCTCTAGATTGTTGCATATACAATTATACATGGTTATATGAGACCATATCTAGAGCCTTATATATAAGCCATATATAACTTTATGTGATTTATATCTATGCCATATATAGCTAGATACAACTCTATATAACAGCTTATATATAATTGCTCATATGTGATCACATCTAACTTATATATGAGCTCATTTTACCTGGGTCGCCATTACTAGCACTAGGGTTTTAAAATAACCGGTCAGATTCAATCCTACGGTAAGTTACGGTAACTTACGGTAACTTACGGTAATATAAGGAAAGATTCGGAAAGATTCGCATGATCGCGTAAATTTTTGTTTTTAATTTATTCTATGAAATTTACGGGTAGCAAAATAATTTCCGAAGTAAATAACGTGCACGATAAGGTTATTTCCACTATAGGTACTGCGATTTGGGAGTCAAAATAATGTGTTTATAACAAGAAAAGTTGTCAAAGCTCCAAACATCTTTTATTTTTATTTCTTACAAAAAACACAAGTTTTTCTTAGTCTACCTCCCCTTCAATAATGTCTTCTAATTCAAGGATATTGCTTCAAATCCACGGCATTTTCTCTTGAATTCCAAGCAATCGTCTTGAATGAGAAGATATTATTTTTACCGTGAGCTGCTGCGGGTTGATGTTGCCGCTGCCGTCACGCGAGTCCTTCGATGGCCACTGTTAAAAATACCTTGAGGAGTTACGGTATGCCTACGGCCCGTACCGTAATTTTCACGTACGTTCAGACCGTAACGTACACTTACGGTGGTACGGACCGTACTTTATGATGGATGGTGCACCGAACTTCCCCGACATATTTGCAGGCTGCAGTGTATAGCGTAAGATTCAGACCGTAGTCAACTATTACGGTTCGGGACCAAGCAACAAATTTACAGCGCACACCGCAGGCATTTACCGTGGTATTTTCCAACAGTGTAGCACGAGAGTGACTAATTTAGTAATCGTTGAGTAGTCTTTTCAGGAAAATTGATTTCTGAGAGCGGACTAGTGAATCCATGATACTGTTATAATTGTAATTTTACATTTCTTTGTCATTTTTTACTTCTTATTTAAAGATCGAATCCTTTCAGATAATAAAACTTTCCGTAAATAACTCACGGGAGTAGTAAGGGTGACACTTTGGGCAACTATAGTGCTGCCCATGCCGAGTGTAGAAATGGGTCCACTGACAGTTTGAGTAGCCTATAGTGCTGTGCTTTGGTGTCCCCTCAACGACGGAATACAAAAATGCATCGCCGCTGGTGGAAGTAGAACCTGGGAAGCTTGGGTTGCTAGCCGGCGAGGCTATCCCCCAGACCACCAGGTCTATTGGAGGGTGAGGGAGTCCGTGCGTGATGTGATGCAGGTGTGCGCGCTGTGGTCCCCGGCTGGGCGCGGCGGGGCTTGGCCCAGAGTTCTCAAACGGGTGGGTAATGCTGTCTGCGGCAGACCCGCGGCTAGTTCGTCTCTTTACCCGACCCGACCCGCCAGCAGCTCAGCGGGTCGGGTGGGTCGGTTCTCGCGCGGTTCTGCAGACCCGGACGGTTCTGCTAGACCCGGTGGCCGAGCGGCAGGTGAAGGGGGAGGTGGCGGGGAGGGGAGGGAGTAGATCGCACGAGCTCGACGCATCGGCTGCTAGACAGAGACTGAAACGCATTACCCGCGCATAGTGCGCGCTCTGTCACTCGCCAAGCGTCCGGGTCCCGAGACCCACCCGTTTGAGAACTCTGGCTTGGCCGGGCCGGGCCCGACACGGTAGACTCGGGTGCCGAACTCGGGTGCCGAAGCGGTGGTTCGGTGCGTCGCCGTATAGAGGGCGTCTGTACGGTGCGGGGTGAGCGGGTGGGTGCAGTGTGTGATGTGGAGTGCGGGGTGAGCGGGTGGGTGCGGTATGTGATGTGGAGTGGGGGAATGAGTATGAAAAAGTTTGGCGTTGTAGGGAATGTCCTGCAAGGTGGAGAGAGATCAGACCGTGCATCAGTTGTGGTTCGAATCTTGATCGTGACGCACCGTCCTTCCTTGTGTCCTTGGCTCGTGTCGCGAAATTGTCTAAGTCCAGAGTTGTCGCGTGTGTTAGTGGTGTATCGAAGCTGCCCTGAGTGGTTGCGTGGCTGTGTGTTAGCTGTTTTGGAATATCCTCTGATAAAGCTAAGGTGGAAAAAAAGGGGGGGGGGGGAAGAAAAGTCGTGAATTATTAAACTAATGGTTTGATCCTTAATTCCAGGTGAATTTAATTTATGATAACTATCTAAGCAGCACCTGTGTCTTTCTGACAGATCATTCCTTGAAAGTGAGTATGAATGTGTATTAATCTGTTATCATAAAAAATAATGTTGTGAATTAAACTAATGGTTTGATCCTTAATTCCAGGTGAATTTAATTTCTGATAACTATCTCAGCAGCACCTGTGTCTTTCTGAAAGATCATCGATTGAAAGTGAGTATGACTGTGTATTAATCTGTAATCATAAAATAGTGTTGTGAATTAACCCTCTAAGGCATGAGCTGGTCCAAATGAACAAAAGTTGAATATGGGACTTGTGCCGACCTAGGTTATGTCTAAGAAGCATTTTGAGCCCACGTGGGGTGTTCTACTAGCATGTACGGTCTAGGATATCTGAATGTTGCACACCAACAACATCATGCCTTTGGGGTCAACCGACATGATTTCTTATTTTTTTTCCAAAGTGAATGAAATTTTTATGACACTTCTGGGTGGTAAGGATGTTCACATTTCTGAAAAAAAATGATCATATTTAAAAAATCAAGTGGCCATTTTGCCCCCAAAACACGTATTTTTGGGTCATTTTTGAGGGGTGCTTGTAAATGACGCTGTGTAGACGGCAGGTCTTTAAGAAAAACATAGGTAAATCTCTCGTTTCCTATGCAAAAAAAAGTGCAAGGAATGACATCCTGAGCTCGAAGCATCAAATTTCTCAAAGACGACGGCCCTACGGCTGAGGAAAGTGAGCGTTGTTTTAAAACAACACCATGCCTCCCCCTACAAAGTGTACATGAAAATGCGATTTTCTCAATAAAACGTACCGTGAAGGTGTCTATCAGTACCAGCATCTTGTGTAGAGGGCATTTTGGGAAAAATTCTAGAATCTTATCCCTAAAATCAGTGCCAAATGCCCTTTGCATGTTGAATATTTGACTTTGTTGTTCTAAAACAACATATGTTGTTTGAGTACAACAAGCGTTGTGAAAATGCGTGGTTTTGCACGTCTTTATGTCCTTTGAGCGTTGTCACACACTATCCCCAGTTTGCCGGCTGGTAGTAAATGTTTCTGATGAACTATTAAGCATGCATACGTAACTTTAGTGCTCAGCGTCTGTAAGCAAAGAACGATCAAAACAGCCCATCCGCACAACCATTGTTGTTCTCAAACAACATATGTTGTTTGAGTACAACAAACGTTGTGCTAAGGCGCGTTTTCGCACGTCTTTATCTCCTTCCACCGCAGAGCTAGAAGTGCGCCACTTTGTGGAATGACGCCTGTACACAGCCAGGATAGGCCACCCCGCATCGCGCGGGTGTGTTGCGGGCCGGTCACCCTCCCAGGCGCTCGAAAGTGGCCGCTTGGCGTCAGTGTATAACTACTTAGAAAGGAGCTTGCAAATGCGATTTTCAAAAAGAAACGTGTCCGGGCAAGGTGGGATGGGCGAGCGCCACGAGGGTGAGCGCGGACCGCGGGGGTGAGCGCCGCGAGCCTGAGCGAGGCCCGCGAGGGCGAGCGCCACGTGTAAGCGCGAACCGCGGGGGTTAGCGCCGCGAGCCTGAGCGAGGCCCGCGAGGGCGAGCGCCACGTGTAAGCGCGAACCGCGGGGGTTAGCGCCACGAGCCTGAGCGAGGCCCGCGAGGGCGAGCGCCACGTGTAAGCGCGAACCGCGGGGGTTAGCGCCGCTAGCCTGAGCGAGGCCCGCGAGGGCGAGCGCCACGTGTAAGCGCGAACCGCGAGGGTTAGCGCCGCGAGCCTGAGCGAGGCCCGCGAGGGCGAGCGCCACGTGTAAGCGCGAACCGCGGGGGTTAGCGCCGCTAGCCTGAGCGAGGCCCGCGAGGGCGAGCGCCACGTGTAAGCGCGAACCGCGAGGGTTAGCGCCGCGAGCCTGAGCGAGGCCCGCGAGGGCGAGCGCCACGTGTAAGCGCGAACCGCGGGGGTTAGCGCCGCTAGCCTGAGCGAGGCCCGCGCGGGCGAGCGCCACGTGTAAGCGCGAACCGCGAGGGTTAGCGCCGCGAGCCTGAGCGAGGCCCGCGAGGGCGAGCGCCACGTGTAAGCGCGAACCGCGGGGGTTAGCGCCGCGAGCCTGAGCGAGGCCCGCGAGGGCGAGCGCCACGTGTAAGCGCGAACCGCGGGGGTTAGCGCCGCTAGCCTGAGCGAGGCCCGCGAGGGCGAGCGCCACGTGTAAGCGCGAACCGCGAGGGTTAGCGCCGCGAGCTCGAGCGAGGCCCGCGAGGGCGAGCGCCACGTGTAAGCGCGAACCGCGAGGGTTAGCGCCGCGAGCCTGAGCGAGGCCCGCGAGGGCGAGCGCCACGTGTAAGCGCGAACCGCGGGGGTTAGCGCCGCTAGCCTGAGCGAGGCCCGCGAGGGCGAGCGCCACGTGTAAGCGCGAACCGCGAGGGTTAGCGCCGCGAGCCTGAGCGAGGCCCGCGAGGGCGAGCGCCACGTGTAAGCGCGAACCGCGGGGGTTAGCGCCGCTAGCCTGAGCGAGGCCCGCGCGGGCGAGCGCCACGTGTAAGCGCGAACCGCGAGGGTTAGCGCCGCGAGCCTGAGCGAGGCCCGCGAGGGCGAGCGCCACGTGTAAGCGCGAACCGCGGGGGTTAGCGCCACGAGCCTGAGCGAGGCCCGCGAGGGCGAGCGCCACGTGTAAGCGCGAACCGCGGGGGTTAGCGCCGCTAGCCTGAGCGAGGCCCGCGAGGGCGAGCGCCACGTGTAAGCGCGAACCGCGAGGGTTAGCGCTGCGAGCCTGAGCGAGGCCCGCGAGGGCGAGCGCCACGTGTAAGCGCGAACCGCGGGGGTTAGCGCCGCTAGCCTGAGCGAGGCCCGCGAGGGCGAGCGCCACGTGTAAGCGCGAACCGCGAGGGTTAGCGCCGCGAGCCTGAGCGAGGCCCGCGAGGGCGAGCGCCACGTGTAAGCGCGAACCGCGGGGGTTAGCGCCGCTAGCCTGAGCGAGGCCCGCGCGGGCGAGCGCCACGTGTAAGCGCGAACCGCGAGGGTTAGCGCCGCGAGCCTGAGCGAGGCCCGCGAGGGCGAGCGCCACGTGTAAGCGCGAACCGCGGGGGTTAGCGCCGCGAGCCTGAGCGAGGCCCGCGAGGGCGAGCGCCACGTGTAAGCGCGAACCGCGGGGGTTAGCGCCGCTAGCCTGAGCGAGGCCCGCGAGGGCGAGCGCCACGTGTAAGCGCGAACCGCGAGGGTTAGCGCCGCGAGCTCGAGCGAGGCCCGCGAGGGCGAGCGCCACGTGTAAGCGCGAACCGCGAGGGTTAGCGCCGCGAGCCTGAGCGAGGCCCGCGAGGGCGAGCGCCACGTGTAAGCGCGAACCGCGGGGGTTAGCGCCGCTAGCCTGAGCGAGGCCCGCGAGGGCGAGCGCCACGTGTAAGCGCGAACCGCGAGGGTTAGCGCCGCGAGCCTGAGCGAGGCCCGCGAGGGCGAGCGCCACGTGTAAGCGCGAACCGCGGGGGTTAGCGCCGCTAGCCTGAGCGAGGCCCGCGCGGGCGAGCGCCACGTGTAAGCGCGAACCGCGAGGGTTAGCGCCGCGAGCCTGAGCGAGGCCCGCGAGGGCGAGCGCCACGTGTAAGCGCGAACCGCGGGGGTTAGCGCCGCGAGCCTGAGCGAGGCCCGCGAGGGCGAGCGCCACGTGTAAGCGCGAACCGCGGGGGTTAGCGCCGCTAGCCTGAGCGAGGCCCGCGAGGGCGAGCGCCACGTGTAAGCGCGAACCGCGAGGGTTAGCGCCGCGAGCTCGAGCGAGGCCCGCGAGGGCGAGCGCCACGTGTAAGCGCGAACCGCGGGGGTTAGCGCCGCGAGCTCGAGCGAGGCCCGCGGCCGGAGGTAAACGTTGGCCGCTGTGCCAATAAGCGCGCGTCGGCTGCGCACTAGAGAGGTGGAGGGGGCCCGCCCCGCCCCGCCCCGTCCCGTCGCCTCAGAACGAGACAGAGCTATGGTGCGAGTGAGAGACCGCTGACCAGAACGCTTCCGTACCGGCCCCGGCTCGAGAGCGGCCGTGGCGCGTCTGCCTACATTTCCAAACGCCCGGGGCAAACGCGCCACCCATTATGATGTCAGTAAAACCGATAAAAAAAAATTCTTTCCAAGGCAACTTCCCAATTAATTGATTCAGATATCCCTGAATTTTGAGTAACATCGGAGCCATGAAGTTGTTGGAGCCAGAAGAGAAAACGAAATACTCGGAAAATTGGAAAAAAATAACTTTCTAAATATGAAGAAATTGTGTAAACATTTTGGCATACAAATAAACCATTTTTAATGACAACAATCCTCTTCATTTAACAAAAGAATAATTGTAATACGAATATTACACAAGCCACGATAGATTAAAAATAGCTTTGGCGACTTTGTCTGGGCAGTATTGGCACTGGGACATGCAAAAAGAATGTGTTGAATACGTCATGGTAACACAAGATTTGTAAGAGCATTACTTAGGACTAGCACTATTAAATCTGACAAACAAACAAATAAACAATATTCAGTATATGTGTTGCTTAACTTACAATAACACATGAATAGCAAAGAGCATTACTTATGACTTGCTCTATTAAGTTGAGAATCTGCCATCAAAACTATCAGCGGAGAGTAAAACATATATTAAAGCTGATGTGAAGTCTTGTAAAATCGAACAGATGTAAGGATAAAAGCTTTGAACAATCTAAAAAAATTTAGTCTGAAGACTGATTTCTTGATCGTATATACTGGGTTGATGGTAATTCAAGATCCCACATACCTGAAAAGGAATTTCTCTAAGAAAGTGTGTATTTCCCTGCAAGAGGCGCTCTAAATATGGAAACCTACCAGAAGGCGATTTCCCCCTTTTGTTGGTTGCCAGTTTCTTCGACCTTGGTGACAACTTATTGAATTCCTTTTTCTGTCGAGAGGGAGAAACAAATGAGTGGAATGAGAAAGTCGTGGTAGTGGACAAAATGTACTCCTGGTACTCACACTGGATACATAAAAAGGCTGGTGATCGGGGCACCTAGGCCCACGACAATTGTGACTGAAAATGAAAAAGGGAAAAAATGTGGAGAATGTAAAACTTTGTTTTTAGGTTCTGATTATCAAAAATTATAATGAAATTTTGAAACCGTACCCTTTTGGTGGCATTGCTTTTTTTCGCCTTTTATTATTAGAGTGACATGCGAGGGGGCCACAACTCCTGAAATCATGTGTTCACACGTGTCCCCATCCATCCGCAATCCTTTGCAATCTACCGAAATCCTGTGCAATCATCAGAAATCTTTGAAATCCTCTGCAATCTACCGCAATCCCGCGAAATCCCCTGCAATCTTCCGCAATCCCTTCGAAATCCTCTGCAATCTCACGCAATCCCTCCCCAATCCTTTGCAATCTTCCGCAAGCCCTCCGAAAGCTGCCGCAATCCTTCGCAATCTGAGCGGAAACAATTCGTAATCTTTTAATCGTCCACTAATTTCTTCACACTCACACCCACCGCCCCTTTTTTAGTTGGCCTTACTTACGAGAGCCGAGCTGAGTGGGTGATATGCTCCCTGCTGGAGATGGCTCGTAATTGAACACATGTTCAAAGAAATTTCACCTGCTCCCCTGTCTGACATGGAAATGTCAAACGAATCCTTATCCCAAAATTTAGATTGTATTTTTTTTTAAGTCATACTGTAAATTTAAAATTTCATGGAAAGGAGTGACATTGTTTACTTTCTCCACCTAAGGTAGTGGGGGGACTTATGAAGTCAAAAATTAAAGTTTCGAATTTTAGGCAGGGCAGGATAACATAACGATTTTTAAGGTATTACGGTTACGTTATTTGTTACAGTTACTAACTTTAACCAGTAACACGTACAGAGTAATTAACGTTATTGCATAGTAACGAATATTAAATCTCGACATTTATCGGTTATTGCCCATAACGTTATCCTAAATAACAAATACGTTTTTTGGAAACATTAACGGTTATTCATGCTTAGCAGCATTTAACGTTAGGCTAAATAACGTGGTTCAATATAAACATGAAATTGATGTTATTTGAGTCAAATTTCTCAATTTTATACCCCAAAACCCATTCTAGCACAAGCCTGTGTTCCGCTCCTCGGCCCTCTACTGCGGCGTACGCCCTACGCTATTCTGCCATTTGCCGCCCTCCTGACTCCTGTACTTGCATCGCCGTCACAACTCCGACCGTACTCTTAGTATACTCCGTGTACACCGGGTGTTCTCTGCCTGCTCCGGGTGTACTCCGGGTACTCTGAGTGTTCTGCATGAACTCCGGCACTACTCCGCGTGCTCTTGGTGTATCTGGGTATTCTGAGAGTACTGCGGGTTCTCCTATTGTACTCCGAATACTCCGAGTGTACTCCAAATAATCCAAATGTTGCTCCGGCTGTACTCCGGTTGTACTCAGTGTACCCCGGTGTACTCAGTGTACTCAGGGAATACTCAGTGTACTCAAGTGTATATCGGGTACTCCGTGGGTACTCCGAGTGTACTCCAAGTATACTCAGCGTAGTCCAAGTCTTTATCGGCAACTCCGCGGGCAAGCCGAGTGCACTCCGGGTATACTCCAGTTGTACTCCGGGTACTCCACACACCCCTGATGTCTCCAGCGTCCTTCGGATGTTCTCTGCGTACTCCGGATTTACTCCGAGTACTCGAAGTGTACGTCGCATACTCAAGTGGACTCCGTGCACACCGAGTGTTCTCTGGATGTACTCCACGTACTTCAGGTTAGTGTTTTCGATTGGGCGGGCACGGTTCTGAGCCTGAGTGCTCACCCGACGCTTCCAGCGTGAGAGTGAGAAGGCATGACGCAGCTAGCAGATGCTAGTCTGCCGATGAAGACGAGTACGGCTTGCCCGAGCGGTACTCGGCCGCAGCAACGACACCTGTCCCCGCACTCTCACCTCTCGCCCTTCTTGTGAGGTGTCTGCATCCGAACAGCGTGCGCAAGCGCATTCAGAGGGCGATTCGGAAGTAGTTCCAGCTGGGCTAGGCTCACCCGCGGTGGGGAACTCAGTGCTGTAAGAGGGGTGCCGAGGTGGGGAACTCTTATGGAGCGGCGTGGGACGCTGTGCGAGTGAGAGGTCTATCGCAGGTCGCCCCGTAGTGCCAACCTCTGCCAACTAAAACGCGGTCACCCCTCCCAGCAGCCACAAGTATCCAAACGACTCCGGGCGGAGTTGAACCTGCGACACCCGATTGCGGCGCTGCACCTTAGCCCACTGAGCTACCGCTGTGATGAGAAGCAGCGCTGGACCAGCTCGCTCTTGTGGCTGCTGGGAGGGGTGAGCGCGTTTTAGTCGGCAGAGGTTGGCACTACGGGGCGACCTGGGATAGACCTTTCACTCGCACAGCGTCCCTCTCCGCTCCATAAGAGTTCCCCCTCTCGGGTCGCAGGGGTCGCGGCTAGGCGGCTCTCGGGCCACACGCGGCTCGCCGTGATGTCCCTCGGATGTCAGGCGAGCCACGGGCGAGTTACCGCCACCGATGGAGCCTATGGGCGAGGCGAGCCCGGCGAGCCGCAGCCGAAAGCCGGGGACGGACGGTCACCGCCAGCAGCCACAGTCTAGCCAGTGCGTGGCCAGCCGTTCGGTCCGGTGACAAAGTCTGTCTCTGTCACACTCACTGCCTCACGCATAAGTCTATCTCTCTCGACCCGCCCGGTCCGGCCTATGTTCCGCTGTGCATCGATGGCCGGCTGTGCCGCCCAGAGTGAGGGAAGGGTTCACACCTCCGCGGATGCTTCCGAGTAGCTGACAGCGTGCGAAAGCACTATGTGGCTCGGGCCGGAGAGTTAGCAGCGACCTCTGGCCCAGAGCGACCGTCTCACTTCCACTTGCCGCTTTCGGACGCCAAGAAGGCATCGACAATGGACGCCCGGCCAGTGCTTGGCTCTGGAAGGCAGAGGTGCATCGCATCCGGATCGACAAGTTGGCTGGCGTAGCGTTTTGTAGACGCCACCAGCAGACGATTCCCCATCTCGCCTCTCGCCCTCGCCGGAGGCTGGCCCGGCCCGGCCCGGCCGTAGCTTGTTTGTTTCTGAATATCCTTACAATATTGTTACGTGGAGTACACCCGATGTTCTCCCGGTATACACAAGGACTAGGAGTACACTGAGAGTGCGTTGAGTGCTTTGGGAATGCACCGGAGGAAATCGAAAGATACGCTCAGAGTACACTCGCGGTACGTAGAGTTCGCCCGGAGTACACCTAGAGTACGCAGGAAATACCCAGAATACGCGGAATACACCAGGCGTATCCCCAGAGCATACCCGGAATACGCAGAGTATGTCCTAGGACCCCCTTAGTACACGGAGTGTGTCCGAAGTAGGCGGAAAACACCCGTAACACACCCGGTGTACTATCAGTCTAAAAAGTTTCCGGGGAGCTCTGGGAATGGCGCCGGGCAGAATAGTCTCGCACGGGTCCCTGTTTCAGACAGCAAGTGGCAGCAGCCTACCAAGATGGCGACCGGGTCTCCACCTCGCATTTTTGAAAAGCGATTTCAAAGAAATTATCCCTAAATCATTCTGGTTTATATGAAAATTCTAAATATATGGGTTGCAGAAAGCGATAGAAGTCGCTTGGAGAGCTGAAACTAATGTCATTTCCAGGATGTAGACGGATAAAGATCTGAACTTGGTTAGGCTGCCAGCTGTCAGGCCTTGAACGCTGCTATCAAAATTTCTCATACCACGCGAACAGCGCGAAATTCAAACGGATCGCGATTCTGACAGCCGTCTTTGACAGAAGACTTCCTCATTAATAGGACCGCTGCAAAGGAATGCAGCTCATCGAGATTGAATTCGTGGTCCCCTCGGAAATTTACGGAGCTCTCTGATAAATGAAGGCCCCGGTTTTTTTTTGTGTGTGTGTTTTTTCCCCCTCATTTTTTGTTTAAATCTCTGAGCACTTTGAAGAGACGGCAGTTAATTTGAGCGAACGCAAGCATCCCACATCAAGCACCTATTTGTTTTGTAGGTTTTTTGTAATTAAACTGGTGATCCCTTGCCTCTGCAGGATTCTCATATTTGGCTCCAGTCACTTACGACATCTATTGCGTGATATTCCCGTATTCCATGCAAAAGGTAAAAGACAAATTTATACTTCAAAATTAATTATTTTGAGAGCTGGCACGTGTGACAGAAGGTCTGAAATGTATCCCAAAAATAAGCCTGCAATATCAATGACTCCCCTTGACCCCAATTCGATATTTTCGGGGTATTGAAACATAAAGGAATGATTTACAGAAGGAAATGGGTTGTGTTAACATAAAGAAGAAAACGCAAACATTAAAACATCTAAATAATTTTATTGACATGCCATTCAGTAAAACTTGCAGGACCTGAAAACGTTCACAGGAGAAATGATAGAATGGACGTGAAACCAGCTTACAAATTCGACGAGACAATTCAGACTAGCCAAACGATACGTAAATGGATACGTATCTTGCGCTCGTCAGATGTGTAAGCGGGTTTTCGTCCGTAACAACACCCAAAAAATCTTAGTTTTCTTGTTATTTCGTTGCTCGTAATTTTTACGTTAAACCTGACTGCATCAGGAGAAGAGAATAGTGCGAAGCAAACTATAACAAAAAAATACGCACGTTAGGCTTTACTTTCTTTCGTAGGCTGGATAAAGACCGACAGCATAATTAACATAAAGTAAGCCAACAGACTGTAGGTAGAAAGGGCGTGAAACCAGCTTACAATTGAAACCAGATAGTTTCGCTCGACAAAACAGACGTAGGAAAATACGAATCATGCGCTCGTCACAAGTGTAAGCGGGTTATCTTCCGTTTCAACACACACACCTAATAAAATACAAAGATATTTTGTTATTTCGTGACTCGTAGTTTTTACGTAAAACATGACAAGAGGAGAAGGAAGGAAAAAGAAAGCAAAATATTACAAAAAATATTGGCACCTTACTCTTCATTTTCGTTATCTAGGGTTACTGAAGACCAGTTGCATTCTTCCTGATTCCTGAACTTACAATCTAAATTAAATAGTCAAAAAACCAGCTTACAAATTCGACGAGACAATTTAGACAAGCCAAACGATACGTAAATGGATACGTATCTTGCGCTCGTCAGATGTGTAAGCGGGTTTTCGTCCGTAACAACACCCAAAAAATCTTAGTTTTCTTGTTATTTCGTTACTCGTAATTTTTACGTAAAACCTGGCTGCATCAGGAGAAGAGAATAGCGCCAAGCAAAATATTACAAAAAATACGCACGTTAGGCTTTACTTTCTTTCGTAGGCTGGATAAAGACCGACAGCATAATAAACATGAGGTAAGCCAACAAACTGTTGGTAAGAAAGGGCGTGAAACCAGCTTACAATTGAAACCAGATAGTTTCGCTCGACAAAACAGACGTAGGAAAATACGTATCTTGCGCTCGTCACAAGTGTGGGCGGGTTTTCTTCCGTTTTAACACACACACGTAATAAAATACAAAGATTTTTTGTTATTTCGTGACTCGTAATTTTTACGTAAAACATGACAAGAGGAGAAGGAAGGAAAAAGAAAGCAAAATATTACAAAAAAAATGGCACCTTACTCTTCTTTTCGTTATCTAGGGTTACTGAAGACCAGTTGCATTCTTCCTGATTCCTGAACTTACAATCTAAATTAAATAGTCGAAAAACCAGCTTACAAATTCGACGAGACAATTTAGACAAGCCAAACGATACGTAAATGGATACGTATCTTGCGCTCGTCACAGGTGTAGGCGGGTTTTCTTCCGTTTCAACACACACGTAATAAAATACTAAGATTTTTTGTTATTTCGTGACTAGTAATTTTTACGTAAAACATGACAACAAGAGGAGAAGGAAAGAAGAGGCAAGCAAAATATTACAAAAAATATTGGCACCTTACTTTTCTTTTCGTTATCTAGCGTTACTGAAGACCAGTTGCATTCTTCCTGATTCCTGAACTTACAATCTAAATAAAATAGTCGAAAAACCAGCTTACAAATTCTACGAGACAATTAAGCCACGCCAAACGATACGTAAATGGATACGTATCTTGCGCTCGTCAGATGTGTAAGCGGGTTTTCGTCCGTAACAACACCCAAAAAATCTTTGTTTTCTTGTTATTTCGTAACTTGTAATATTGACGTAAAACCTGACTGCATCAGGAAAAGAGAATGGTGCCAAACAAAATATTACAATCAAATACGCATTTGATGCGTTACTTTCTTTCGTAGGCTGGATAAAGACCAACAGCTCGACAAAGGATTCATAAGAAAATACGTATCTTGTGATAGTCACAAGTGTAGGCGTGTTTTCGTCCGTTTCTACACACACACGTTATAAAATACATGGTTATTTCGTGACTCGTAATTTTTACGTTAAACAAGACAATCAGAGGGGAAGGCAAGAAGAGACAAGCAAAATATTACAAAGAAATAGTTGGCACCTTACACTTCTTTTTGTTATCTAGGGTTGCTGAATACCAGTTGCATTCTTCCTGGTTCCTAAACTTACAATCTAAATAGTCGTGAAACCAGCCTACAAATTCGACGAGACAATTTCGACACGCGAAAAGATACGTAAATAGATACGTATCTTGCGCTCGTCTGATGTGTAAGCGGGTTTTCGTCCGTAACAACACTGAAACAAAATCTTAGTTTTCGTGTTATTTCGTAACTTGTAATTTTTACGTAAAACCTGACTGCTTCAGGAGAAAAGTGTCAAGCAAAATATTACAAACAAATATGCACGGCTTCACCTTCTTTCGTAGGCTGGATACAGACCAACAGCATAAGTTACAGTACGAAAGCCAACAATTTGTGGATAGAAAGGGCTTGAAACCAGCTTTCAAATGTAACCAGATAGTTTCGCTTGACAAAGGATGCGTAAGAAAATACGAATCTTGCGCTCGTCACAAGTGTAGGTGGGTGTTCGTCTGTTTCAACACAGACACACAGGTCAGGGACCGTGCACACATTACGGAAGCTCCTCAAACCCCACTCACTACGTTACAAGCAGGCCCTCTCTGCCGCTGGCGGCTCCGTTCGGCAGGGGGCCTGCCCGCTGATCATGCCGATGCCGATAGCGCATAAACGGTCAGTAATTTGGCATAACGGCGTAATACTCTGGAGGAGACCATTAAGTGTTTTTAGACACACAACTGTGAAAAATTATCGTAGGTTTACGGAGCCTTCCGAGTCACTCGAATTTAAAAGACTGCAGGGCTCGAATAATATCGTGAATGTGTTCGTAAAAACCACATATAAACAAACAGTTCGTAAAAACTACGTCACATCCCCTGCGCCATCATTATTGTGGATATCCATGGCCACTACCACTTTCCCCCTAAACCCTTTCACGTAATCAATGAACAGCACCTCAACAAGTGTCACGACGAGTGTGAGATTTTACAATTTGACAGCGTTACCTCCCAACATTTCTTGTGGAAAATTTTCACATAACCTTTGATCGATCAACTGACCTGTGGCTCGGCCATCCTACAGCTCGGAACGCACAACGCACTATGTTCACGGCACTCCGGCTCCCTGCCCTACCAGCACCATGCGGACCCGCCGCCGCCCCTCCCCCCACCCTCCCCCCCGAGCCCTGCTGCCAGCATCAAGCACCGCTGCCGCCTGCCCCTCTATCCCCACCCGAGGCATGCCAGCACCAAGCTCCGCCGCCGCATGCCCCCCCCTCCCCCCCGAGCCCTGCTGCCAGCTTCAAGCACCGCTGCCGCCTGCCCCCTCCCTCCCCCCACCCGAGGCATGCCAGCACCAAGCTCCGCCGCCGCCTGCCCCCGGGCGCTGCCAGCTTGATGCACTGCTGCCGCCTGCCCCGGCGGCGGCGGCAGCGGCGGTGCCGGGGCAGGCGGCGGCGGAGCTTGGTGCTGGAAGGCCTCGGGTGGGGGGGGGGGGAGGGGGCAGGCGGCAGCGGTGCTTGAAGCTGGCAGCAGGGCTCGGGGGAGGGGGGGGGAGAGGGGGGTAGGGGCGGCGGCGGGGCTGCATGGTGCTGGTAGGGCAGGGAGCCGGAGTGCCGTGAACATAGTGCGTTGTGCGTTCCGAGCTGTAGGATGGCCGAGCCACAGCCAATTGGCTTACGTATAGTAAATTATGCTGTTGGTCTTTATCCAGCCTTCGAAAGAAAGTAAAGCATTATGTGTGTATTTCTTCGTAAAATTTTGCTTGCCACTATTCTCTTCTCTTGATGCAGCCAGGTTTTACGTAAAAATTACAAGTAACGAAATAACAAGAAGACAAAGATTTTTTTTTTGTGTGTGTTTTACGGACGAAAACCCGCTTACAAATCTGACGAGCGCAAGATACGTATATATTTACGTATCGTTTGGCGTGTCGAAATTGTCTCGTCAAATTTGTAGGCTGATTTTACGACTATTTCGATTAAAAGTTCAGGAACCAGGAAGAATGCAACAGGTATTCAGCAACCCTCGATAACGAAAAGAATAGGAAGGTGCCAATATTTGTTTGTAAAATTTTGCTTCGTCTTTTTAGCCCGCCCTTCTGCTTTGAAAAAGCTTCAGAGCGGGCTTATGCAATCGATCTGGTGTCTGTCTGTCTGTCTGTCTGTCTGTCTGTCTGTCTGTTTGTCTGTCTGTTCCACTCGAAGGAGTTGAGCTAGAGAGTTGAAATTTTTAGGGTATCTTAAGGGTCACTCCTGGACACCGAAACGCCTGGTGCAAATCCTGCCAACCCTCATTAGGGCACTGAAAAAAATTATTAAAGTTTTCACGGAATAAACAAAATTAACTTTTTCCAACCCCGTCGACCCGTACCTCTCCGGAAGCGTCTTTTCGCGTCTAGTTCGATGGTGCACACCCTTTTACGAAAAAATGGACCCAGCTCGCGACTACACTGTAAAAAGCACCCGTAATTGGTCCAGTTTTCAACTTTTCTCAACCCCGTCGACTCGTACCTCCCCGGAAGCGTCTTTTCGCGTCCAGTTCAATGGCGCCCACCGTTTTTCGATAAAAAGGACCCAACTCGCGACTACACTGTAAAAAGCACTCAAAATTGACCCACTTTTCAACTTTTACGAACCCCATCGACCCGCACCTCTCTAGAACCGTCTTTTCGAGCGCAATTCAGTGGTGCCTACCGTTTTTAGCCCGCCCTTCTGCTTTGAAAAAGCATAAAAGCGGGCTTATGCAATCGACCTCGTGTCTGTCTGTCTGTGTGTCTGTCTGTCTGTTCCACTAGAAGGAGATGAGCTAGAGACTTGAAATTTTAAGGGTGTCTACAGTTTTACTCCTAGACAACGAAACGCCAACGGCAAATCCTGCCAACCCTCATTAAGGCACTGTAAAAAATTATAAAAGTTTTCACGGAATGAAAAAAAAAAAATGCAACTTTTTCCAACCCTGTCGACCCGTACCTCTCCGGAAGCGTCTTTTCGCGTCTAGTTCAGTGGTGCACACCGTTTTACGAAAAAATGGACCCAGCTCGCGACTACACTGTAAAAAGCACCCGTAATTGGTCCAGTTTTCAACTTTTCTCAACCCCATCAAGCTGCACCTCCCCGGAAGCGTCTTTTCGCGTCCAGTTCGATGGCGCCCACCGTTTTTCTATAAAAAGGACCCAACTCGCGACTACACTGTAAAAAGCACCCGAAATTGACCCACTTTTCAACTTTTATGAACCCCATCGACCCGCACCTCTCTAGAACCGTCTTTTCGAGCGCAATTCAGTGGTGCCAACCGTTTTTCAATTTCCAGTGTTGCCAATCGTCAAAACTCAAACATTTCGATTATTTTCGACATTTCTCGATATTTTCCGATATTTTACGATATTTTCGACATTTTTCGTTGTTTTTCGATATTTTTGGATATTATTCGACATTTGCGATATTTTTCGACATTTTTTGATTTTTTTTCGACATTTTCGATAATTTTCGATATTTTTCGATAATTTTCGATATTTTTCGATAATTTTCGATAAATTTTGATATTTTTTACATTTTTGATAATTTTCGATGTTTTTTGATATTTTTCGACATTTTTGACATATTCCGACGTATTTCGATATTTGTAAACATTTTTGACAATTTTTGATATTCTTCGACATTTTTCGACATTATCCCTCATTTTTCGACGTTTTTCGATGTTTTTCGACATTATCCACATTTTTCGATACATCTCAACATTTTTGAGATATTTCGAGATTTTTCGTCATTTTTTACGAATTTCAACATATTTCGACAATTTTCGACATATCTCGAAAATTTTTGAAATTTTCGACACCCCTCGACGCCTCTACCATTAAAATTGGTTCGACGAGCGTAATTCAGTGTTGCCAACTGCTGCCTAATAAAGTTCGAGTTCGACCGTTCCATCTGAGGCCGAACTCACGTATTTCGACATTTTTCGAGATTTCCGACTCCCGTTTTTTGCCGAATAACTGACCGTTTAGTCACTATCGGCACGTTTTCAAAGCAGAAGGGAGGGCTGTAGTTTCGGTGGTTCACCGTTACAAACTGCCTCTTTCCGAAGAGAATGCCTTTACGGGCCGCAGGCCCAATCATTTACAAGCTAAGAGGACGTTCAGTGTGACTTAGGGGTCGGGCCGAAGGCCCGACCGAACGCCGCCGGCAGGCCAAGCAGGCACGCCCCCTGCCGAACGGAGTTGCCAGCGTAGCAAAGCGGAGCTGGCAACGACGTTTGGCGGAAGGGCGGGCCTGCTTGTTTCCGTCTCCTCTTGTTGTCATGTTTTCCGTAAAAATTACGAGTCATGAAAAAACGAAAAAAACTAAGTATTTTATAACGTGTATGTGTTAAAACGGACGAAAACCCGCTTACACTTGTGACGAGGGCAAGATACGTATTTTCATACGCATCCTTTGTCGAGCGAAACTATCTGGTTACATTTGTGAGCTGGTTTCACGACCGTTCTATCAACAGATTGCTGGTTTACGTGTTGTAAATTATGCTGTTGGCCTTTATCCAGCCTCCGAAAGAAAGTGAAGCATCACGTGCGTATTTGTTTGTAAAATTTTGCTTGGCACTATTGTCTTCTCTTGATGCAGTCAGGTTTTTCGTAAAAATTACGAGTTACGAAATAATGAAAGAGCTAAAATTTTTTGGAGTGATGTTACGGACGAAATCCCGCTTACACATCTGACGAGCGCAAGATACGTACCTATTTGAATATCGTTGGCTTGTTGGAATTGTCCCGTCGAATTTGTAAGCTGGTTTCACGACTATTTAATTTGTAAGTTAAGGAACCGGGAAGAATTCAACTGGTATTCAGCAACCCTAGATAACAAAAAGAAGTGTAAGGTGCCAACTATTTCTTTGTAATATTTTGCTTGTCTCTTCTTTCCTCCTCCTCTTGTTGTCATGTTTTACGTAAAAATTACGAGTCACGAAATAACATTGAAAACTTAATTTCATTACGTGTGTGTCTTAAAACAGACGAAGACCCGCTTACACTTGTGATGAGCGCAGGATATGTATTTTCTTACGCATCCTTTGTCAAACGAAACTATCTGGTTACATTTGTAAGCTGGTTTCACGCCCTTTCTATCTACAGATAGTTAGTTTACGTATTGTAAATTATGCTGTTGGCCTTTATCCAGCCTACGAAAGAAAGTGAAGCATCACGTGCATATTTGTTTGTAATATTTTGCTTGGCACTATTTTTATCTCTTGATGCAGTCAGGTTTTACGTAAAAATTACGAGTTACGAAATATTAAGAGAACTAATATTTTTTTGAGTGTTGTTACGGACGAGAACCCGCTTACACATCTGATGAGCGCAAGATACGTATCTATTTGCGTATCGTTGGCTGGTTGAAATTGTCTCGTCGAATTTGTAGGCTGGTTATTCAGATTGTAAGTTAAGGAACCGATAAGAATGCAACTGGTCTTCAGCAACCCTAGGTAACAAAAAGAAGTGTAAGGTGCCAACTATTTCTTTGTAATATTTTGCTTGTCTCTTTTTTCCTCCTCCTCTTGTTGTCATGTTTTACATAAAAATTACGAGTCACGAAATAACATAAAAAACCTAATTTCATTACGTGTATTTTTTAAAACTGCCGAAAACCCGACTTACACTTGTGATGATCGCAGGATATGTATTTTCTTACGTATGTTTTGTCGAGCGAAACAATCTGGTTACATTTGTAAGCTGGTTTCACGCCCTTTCTATCTACAAATTGTTAGTTTACGTATTGTAAATTATGCTGTTGGCTTTCATCCAGCCTACGAAAAAAAGTAAAGCATCACGTGCGTATTTGTTTGTAATATTTTGCTTGGCACTATTCTCTTCTTTAGATGCAGTCAGATGTAACATAAAAATTACGAATTACGAAATATTAAGAGAACTAAGATTCTTTTGAGTGTTGTTACGGACGAAAACCCGCTTACAAACTGACGAGCGCAAGATAAGTATCTATTTACGTATCCTTTGGCGTGTCGAAATTGTCTAGTCGAATTTGTAGGCTGGTTTTTTGGCTATTTTATTTAGATTGTTAGTTCAGGAATCAGGAAGAATGCAACTGGTCTTCAGTAACCCTAGATAACGAAAAGAAAAGTAAGATGCCAATATTTTTTGTAATATTTTGCTAGCCTCTTCTTTCCTTCTCCTCTTGTTGTCATGTTTTACGTAAAAATTACTACTCACGAAATAACAAAAAATCTTAGTATTTTATTACGTGTGTGTTGAAACGGAAGAAAACCCGCCTACACTTGTGACGAGCGCAAGATACGTATCCATTTACGTATCGTTTGGCTTGTCTAAATTGTCTCGTCGAATTTGTAAGCTGGTTTTTTGACTATTTAATTTAGATTGTAAGTTCAGGAATCAGGAAGAATGCAACTGGTCTTCAGTAACCCTAGATAACGAAAAGAAGAGTAAGGTGCCATTTTTTTTGGAATATTTTGCTTTCTTTTTCCTTCCTTCTCCTCTTGTCATGTTTTACGTAAAAATTACGAGTCACGAAATAACAAAAAATCTTTGTATTTTGTTACGTGTGTGTGTTAAAACGGAAGAAAACCCGCCCACACTTGTGACAAGCGCAAGATACGTATTTTCCTACGTCTCTTTTGTCGAGCGAAACTATCTGGTTTCAATTGTAAGCTGGTTTCACGCCCTTTCTTACCAACAGTTTGTTGGCTTACCTCATGTTTATTATGCTGTTGGACTTTTTCCAGCCTACGAAAGAAAGTAAAGCCTAGCGTGCGTATTTTTTTCTAATATTTTACTTGGCACTATTCTCTTCTCCTGATGTAGTCAGGTTTAAGGTAAAAATTACGAGTAACGAAATAACAAGAAAACTAAGATTTTTTGGGTGTTGTTACGGACGAAAACCCGCTTACACATCTGGCGAGCGCAAGATACGTATGCATTTACTATCCATTGGCTTGTCTAAATTGTCTCGTCGAATTTGTAAGCTGGTTTTTTGACTATTTAATTTAGATTGTAAGT
The DNA here is from genome assembly GCA_029379305.1 of Frankliniella fusca. Taxonomy (NCBI): domain Eukaryota; kingdom Metazoa; phylum Arthropoda; class Insecta; order Thysanoptera; family Thripidae; genus Frankliniella; species Frankliniella fusca. Next base: position 160,619 of record JAHWGI010000943.1, on the reverse strand, counting down.
TCAGGAATTAGGAAGAATGCAACTGTTCTTCAGTAACGCTAGATAACGAAAAGAAGAGTAAGGTGCCAATATTTTTTGTAATATTTTGCTTTCTTTTTCCTTCCTTCTCCTTTTGTCATGTTTTACGTAAAAATTACGAGTCACGAATTAACAAAAATTCTTAGTATTTTATTACGCGTGTGTTGAAACGGAAGAAAACCCGCCTACACTTGTGACGAGCGCAAGATACGTATCCATTTACGTATCGTTTGGCTTGTCTAAATTGTCTCGTCGAATTTGTAAGCTGGTTTTTCGACTATTTAATTTAGATTGTAAGTTCAGGAATCAGGAAGAATGCAACTGGTCTTCAGTAACCCTAGATAACGAAAAGAAGAGTAAGGTGCCAATATTTTTTGCAATAATTTGCTTTTCTTTTCCTTCCTTTTCCTCTTGTTGTCATGTTTTACGTAAAAATTACGAGTCTGGAAATAACAAAAATTCTTAGTATTTTATCACGTGTGTGTGTTAAAACGGAAGAAAACCCGCCCACACTTGTGACGAGCGCAAGATACGTATTTTCCTACGTCTGTTTTGTCGAGCGAAACTATCTGGTTTCAATTGTAAGCTGGTTTCACGCCCTTTCTTACCAACAGTTTGTTGGCTTACCTCATGTTTATTATGCTGTTGGACTTTATCCAGCCTACGAAAGAAAGTAAAGCCTAACGAGCGTATTTTTTTGTAATATTTTGCTTGGCACTGTTCTCTTCTCCTGATGCAGCCAGGTCTTACGTAGAAATCACAAGTAACGAAATAACAAGAAAACTAAGATTTTTTGGATGTTGTTACCGACGAAAACCCGCTTACACATCTGACGAGCGCAAGATACGTATCCATTTACGTATCGTTTGGCTTGTCTATATTGTCTCGTCGAATTTGTAAGCTGGTTTTTTGACTTTTTAATTTAGATTGTAAGTTCAGGAATCAGGAAGAATGCAACTGGTCTTCAGTAACCCTAGATAACGAAAAGAAGAGTAAGGTGTCAATTTTTTTTTTGTAATATTTTGCTTTTTTTTTCCTTCCTTCTCCTCTTGTCATGTTTTACGTAAAAATTACGAGTCACGAAATAACAAAAAAATCTTAGTATTTTACTACTTGTGTGTGTTGAAACGGAAGAAAACCCGCCTACACTTGTGACGAGCGCAAGATTCGTATTATCCTACGTCTGTTTTGTCGAGCGAAACTATCTGGTTTCAATTGTAAGCTGGTTTCACGCCCTTTCTTACCAACAGTTTGTTGGCTTACCTCATGTTTATTATGCTGTCGGTCTTTACCCAGCCTACGAAAGAAAGTAAAGCCTAACGTGCGTATTTTTACTCGTTCTTTACCGTTTCGCCCCGTTTAGTTGTAATGTGTGAGGTACAAAGAACGAGTATTGTGCTTGGTCACACCTAATTTAGAAACATGGATTCATCTCTTTAATCATAGTACACACATCCATGACTTTATACTTATTTTAAACGGCATATCGAACTGAATATTTCATAATAGAAGTTTTTTTCAGTTATGAGGAACAAGAAACATTACATTAAATTAAAATTCTAAGTGTTGGCAAGGACTTTGGTGCACTTCATCATTATCTTATTCTCTTATGTGTAGTGAATTCAGATGTTGATGGATTCTTAGTTTTAACTCTGTAAAATCCTTCGCATTTAAGAAGAAATGCTCTTTTGCTGTTAAAGACATTCTCAAAATATTTCAGAAAAACAATTAGAGGGTTGCGGTATGAATCAGGGAACGACCGCGGAATCGCCATCGCCGCGCCGGTAGGTTAGGTTAGGGGGCTTAGATGCGGGGGAGGCTTACATTCAGACCATTACGGTAGATACTGCACATAAGAAAACCTTCAACTGAAAATGATACTTACCAAATTATTAACACCTTTTCATACCTAATTATTCTTTATGCTTATTAAAATGAATCCAAGTCTCTAAATTAAGTGACACCACAGCCATATTCTTGATTTTTATCTCCTACTTTTGGTAAAGAACGAGTTAAATATTTATATACCAAAGCACTTTGGTATATACTTGGCTTCTTGTTTTGTTATAGTTTGCTTCGCACTATTCTCTTCTCCTGATGCAGTCAGGTTTAACGTAAAAATTACGAGTAACGAAATAACAAGAAAACTAAGATTTTTTGGGTGTTGTTACGGACGAAAACCCGCTTACACATCTGACGAGCGCAAGATACGTATCCATTTACGTATCGTTTGGCTAGTCTGAATTGTCTCGTCGAATTTGTAAGCTGGTTTCACGTCCATTTTATCATTTCTTTTTTTTTTTTTCCTGCGAACGTTTTCAGGTCTTGCAAGTTTTACTGAATGGCATGTCAATAAAATTATTTAGATGTTTTAATGTTTGCGTTTCCTTCTTTATGTTAACACAACCCATTTCCTTCTGTAAATCATTCCTTTATGTTTCAATACCCCGAAAATATCGAATTGGGGTCAAGGGGAGTCATTGATATTGCAGGCTTATTTTTGGGATACATTTCAGACCTTCTGTCACACGTGCCAGCTCTCAAAATAATTAATTTTGAAGTATAAATTTGTCTTTTACCTTTTGCATGGAATACGGGAATATCACGCAATAGATGTCGTAAGTGACTGGAGCCAAATATGAGAATCCTGCAGAGGCAAGGGATCACCAGTTTAATTACAAAAAACCTACAAAACAAATAGGTGCTTGATGTGGGATGCTTGCGTTCGCTCAAATTAACTGCCGTCTCTTCAAAGTGCTCAGAGATTTAAACAAAAAATGAGGGGGAAAAAACACACACACAAAAAAAAACCGGGGACTTCATTTATCACAGAGCTCCGTAAATTTCCGAGGGGACCACGAATTCAATCTCGATGAGCTGCATTCCTTTGCAGCGGTCCTATTAATGAGGAAGTCTTCTGTCAAAGACGGCTGTCAGAATCGCGATCCGTTTGAATTTCGCGCTGTTCGCGTGGTATGAGAAATTTTGATAGCAGCGTTCAAGGCCTGACAGCTGGCATCCTAACCAAGTTCAGATCTTTATCCGTCTACATCCTGGAATTGACATTAGTTTCAGCTCTCCAAGCGACTTCTATCGCTTTCTGCAACCCATATATTTAGAATTTTCATATAAACCAGAATGATTTAGGGATAATTTCTTTGAAATCGCTTTTCAAAAATGCGAGGTGGAGACCCGGTCGCCATCTTGGTAGGCTGCTGCCACTTGCTGTCTGAAACAGGGACCCGTGCGAGACTATTCTGCCCGGCGCCATTCCCAGAGCTCCCCGGAAACTTTTCAGACTGATAGTACACTCGGAGAACGCGGAGTACGCTCCTAGTTCGCTGAGCGCACCAGGAATACTTAGAGCACACCCGAAATACAGATGGAGTACATCCGCAGCATGCGGAGTACACCCGGAGCAGTACGCCGAGTGCACCAGGATTACTTGGAGCAAACCCGAAATACATCCGGAGTACACCTGCAGTTTGCGGAGTATGTGGAGTACACCTGGAGCACACGTAGAACGCGTAGAGTATGCCGAGTGCACCTGGAGAACGCGGAGCACACCCGAAATACACCCGGAGTACACCCGCAGTGCGCAGAGCACACCTAGAGTACGCGGAGTACTCCCGGAGCACGCCCGAAGTATGCGGAGTACGCCCAGAGTACGCTGAGTGCACCCTGTGCAGACGGAGCACATCCGTAACACACCCGGAGTACACTCGGAGTTCGAGGAGTACTCTGGGAGTACGCCGAGTGCACCAGGAGTACTCTCGGAGTACGCCGAGTGCACCAGGAGTACTTGGAGCACACCTGAAATGACCGAAATACACCCGGAGTACATCCGCAGTTTGCGAAGTATGCGGAGTACACCAGGAGTACACGTAGAACGGCCAGAGTGCACCGAGTGCCACTGGAGTACGCGGAGCACGCCCGACATATACAGCTGGAGTTCGAGGAGTTCACGCGGAGTACTGCCGGAGTTCGCGAAGTACAGCCGGAGTACGCCGAGTATACACACGGATAGGCGGAGTACAGCCGGAGTACTGTCATCCCGGGCCGGGCCACGGCCACAGTAGCACAGGAGAACACCAGTTGTCAAACCTTCGGCACAGTAAACGTTATATATGATTCGTGACCGGTGCAAAAAATAACCGTTTAACTCTTATCGCTCTCTTAATTAACCGTTATTTCTTAACTGTTTTTATTATTTCAGCAGGGATTATTCGTTATGTCTCGTATCCGATATTGTAATACCTTTTGGCCCCTTGTTATTTTTTTTATCGGTAACACATTTAACGTAAAATAATTTGGTATTTGAATTAACTACCCAAAAAAAGTAACGCCCGCAAATGTTATCGCTCTAATTAACGTTATCAAAACGGTATTGTTAAGTTAGCACGCCCTGATTTTAGGTTGATATTATGCTTAAAATTCATTAAATAAATCATAGAATAATTTAACATATCAAAAACTACCCCAAAACTGGTATATTTCTAGAAAAAGGTGAAGTAAAACTCGGTTCGGCGGCCGGGTCTGCCCCGCGCGCCATGGCGTACTATGGCCGCCATAGCCGCTGCGGTCGCCACCGCTCGATAAAACTTAACAGAACTTTCTTAAATTGCCGGTGACCTATACTTTTTATGATCTCGTTAGGTGCCTCAGGTCTAAATGCACAACCTTTGTACGAAACATTTTGCTTCATCTTTAATACGTGACTTTGAAATAAATTGTAAAGTTCGGCTGGCGGCGCTCCGGGGCCGGTTTCCCATAAGACACCATGATATTTTGAGCGATTTTCCATGCTTAATAATTTAAAATAGGCCAGTAAGGTGGTTATTTTAGATCGGCATCGCAATGAGGGGGCTTCAAAGTATATTTTCCGAAAGTTTCAGAATTTATCTTTAAAACGCGAAGTCGCTCCTACTACCTTAAGAATGTTGCATTCAAAATTTGTTTTGTTTGGTGATCAGTTATTGTTTTGAATTTTTCACATTTGCAGTGGCTAGTATTTCACCGATGGTTGCAGTTGGTACATTGATAGATAAAACATTTTTCAAAAATAAGTTTCTTATTCTTTACACCAAAAAATACAAAATAAATCTGGGAAAAAATCAGTGGAAATGGTTCTAATTGAGCCATAGCCTGCTCAGCTCTTCAGCTAAAGGTTTTAATATTTGAATGATGACTGGAACACACCATGCTCTCCCAAGTAACTTCTTTCTATCAGTTATTGAGAGGTTGCAAGCATCTGTATAATGTGTGGTCAGTCCAAACAAAGCCTCTACTTCAGTTATTAAAAGACAGGTTTCATAGCCATCCTCAAATACCGGCAGGATATTGTTCTTTCCTGCAAAGAAAGAAATGTAATAAGATAAAATATTTTGGTTAATTGTTCTGAAGAAGAAAAAGGTAATATTTCTTGAAATATCTTCTTGAGGAGTTTTTCTTAGTCGGAAACAAAAAATAAATAATTAAAAGGCTACTCTACCTGTTACATTGAGAATGAGAATTAGTTGTGAGTGTTGGCAGGCATTTCACTGCAGCAATGCGATAAGGCTCAAGAAAATCTTGAAGTTGGTGGTTTTTAGAAAAAGCAGATAAGTCCTCTTGGAGTAACAAGTGACTTGCCGCCCATACTCTCCCAGAGCCAACGTTGCCTTTAGTAGTCTCGCTGCAGGGTAAACGTTTTGCGCTTTCGTGGCGCGACTTTATAAACCCACATTACTGAACTCGGAACAGAATATAATTAAATGTAAATACATAAGAAACAGGGTGATCTCCCTGCATCGTCTGAGGTTGTTTTAACGCTCCCTGTCTGTGAAATGAAAATTCAACCCACGACAATAAGCGCAATCATACTCCAATCTTGTGAAATCCGTCGCAATCTTAGTGCAATCTTGTGAAATCCGATGAATTCTTAGTGCGATCTCGTGAAATCCGTTGCAATCTTATGAAATCCGACCGCAATGATGTGAAATCACGTGCAATCTATAAAAATCCTGCGCAATCATTGAAATCCTGCGCAATCATTGAAATCCTGTGCAATCATTGAAATCTGACGCAATCCATGAAATCCTTCAATCTTTGCAATCACGTGTTCACCCAAAAGAGGAGTTGTGGCCCCCTCGGTGACATGGCTTTGAAACAACTTCGCTCGACAGATTCAAGGCAGAGGTGGATCTGAAAAGAAGAATACTTGAGCCAAAACAGAATGATGGACAGAAGCTTTTGAGCTAAAAATCATTTGAAGATATACTTTGAATTGAGGTGTCAGTAAAGTTGAAATGCATTCTTACCTCGGCGGGGAATTCGTTTTCTCCTGCGCAATACCTTCTTCAAAGAATGTTTCATCAGGGTCATAATCAAGCACATCATTCTTAAGACTAAATAAAAAGAGGCAGGTGCTGAACATTAAAGTAAATCTAAAGAAAATTTATATTTTTACAAGTATTTAATATTTTCCTAAAATAAGTTACCTTTCTCTGTCATTTTTTTTGCTTGTTAGGTCCTTGTTCCTCATCACCATGCACTTTATCACAGCTAGAGCCGATACTTTTCATGGGGGTAAAAGTGAGGGATCGTTTAGCATTTGGGGTGGAAGATGTTAGTGCTGCGAAGTGAGGAGGAAAGTTAACTTCACATGTCTAGGCCAGCACAAGCATATAATTGGTTTGAGAATATAGTAAACTTACGTGGACAATGGCTACCACTTTGCTGCCCAACACAGCCATCAATGAGAACCCGCAACTGCAGAAATATGGGAAGAAGTGTAAGATACAAAACTTTCTCGCTTTAAATTGATGAAAGCATTTTCCACTGCACAGCTTCTCGAACAAATAAAATTCTTTCTTTCCTTACCTATCCATGATAGTGTGCAGTTTTTTCAGCTCAAGTTCCAGAAGCCTGCATTTTTCTTTGAAGAATTTGTACTTAGCTAAGTATTTTAAACACTTTTCATCTTCCAAACACTTTTCTTCAGGCATTTTGATAATAATAGCTCTGGAGTGGACACGGAGTCTACAGTTCCAGACGAAGTTGTGTACAAACAAGTCTTTGTCTCGGTCTCTGTCTCTCTTTTTCCCGCAACTTTACTATGCAGGTGGTAGTACTGAGTGCCAGGATAAGTAGAATTGTGTTTGTACGGCCGGCCGATCCCGTCGGCTTTGTGTGTTTTGGCGGTAGAGTGAGATCCGAGTGAAAATGATATTATGAGTTCGCTGTTTTATTTACGAAGTTGATCCGTTCTGAACTGTTGATGTCTGAATGTTAGAATCTTTGTGTGAGGTATGTTTTTTTTTAAAAAGAATACTATTTTCAGTATTTTTTGGGCGACGGTCACAAGAGCAACAGATCACAAGCGCAACGGGCCGCAAGCGCAACGGGTCACAAGCGCAACAGCTCACAAGCGCAACGGCTCGCAAGCGCAACGGGTCACAAGCGCAACGGGTCACAAGCGCAACGGCTCGCTACCGCAACAGCTCACAAGCGCAACAGCTCACAAGCGCAACGGCGGAGATCCTACTGTTGGGTGGCTCCGACTGTAGACGAGGCCGCGCGCGAGAGCGAGAAATCGATCCCAATGTGAGATGAGAAATCAACCGTGCCCTCGGCCGTCTCGCTCTCCAACCTTATTTTACGTCTCCCGCGCCGGAGTTTACCTTAACGGTTAAAACTGTATATAAGAGATAAAAAAATAAAAACCACTGAATAGCAACATTTAATTCATGATTGTGACGTTAATACGAAATTTTGGACGTGTGTATCGTGAATCGCCGGCGGCATATCGGACAATGAAGGTCGAGTGCCGACCGAACCGACCGCAGTATTTCGCTTCATTTACAATACTTCAAGTATTTTAATTTACTCATGTAATTTGTGTTAATGGTTGTATGGTTGCATGGGAAGCAGGCGGCGGACAACGTAAAGGGTTGGACTTTGCTTCTTAGAGTACTCCTGTTCAATGATTTACAACGACGTCACGAAAGCGTTTTTTTGTTCTTCCGGAGGTGTTTGTATGCGCATAAATAATAGTCTGCACAGTGGGAAAAATACTTCTATAGAAGTATTTACTAGAATTTAATAGAAAATACTTCTATAGAAGTATTTTTCCCACGGTGCAGATTATTATTAATGCGCAACAACACCTCCAGAAGAAGAACAAAATAACACTTTCGCGACGTCCTTGAAAATCATTGAACAGGAGTACTCTAAGAAGCAAAGTCCAACCCTTTACGTTGTCCGCTGCTTGCTTCCCATGTAACCATACAACCATTAACACAAACTACAGGAGTAAAGTAAAATACATTAAGTATTGTAAATGAAGCGAAATACTGTGGTCGGTTCCGTCAGCACTCGACCTTCGTCCGATATGCCACCGGCGATTCACGATACACTCGTACAAAATTTCGTTTTAACGTCACAATCATGAATAAGGTTGGAGAGCGAGACGGCCGAGGGCACGGTTGATTTCTCATCTCACACTGGGATCGATGGCCCGCTCTCGCGCGCGGCCTCGTCTATAGTCGGAGCCACCCAACAATAGGATCTCCGCCCTTGCGATTGTGACCCGTTGCGCTTGCGAGCCGTTGCGCTTGTGAGCTGTTGCGCTTGTGAGCTGTTGCGCTTGTGACCCGTTGCGCTTGCGAGCCGTTGCGCTTGTGAGCTGTTGCGCTTGTGAGCTGTTGCGGTAGCGAGCCGTTGCGCTTGTGACCCGTTGCGCTTGCGGCCCGTTGCGCTTGTGATCTGTTGCTCTTGTGAGCCCCTCCCTATTTTTTTATACTTGCTCTTTGGTGCTGGTTTCGTGGGCTATGCTCAAATTTTTCGAAATTTCGTTTTCATTGATTCTTGCCAGTCACATATTGCCATTTTACCGAGGGAGAAACGACTGAGAAATCTGGTGTCAGCCGGATTATGATTACTCCGGATTACCTCGGATTACCATGGATTACCTCGGATTACCCCGGATTACCCCGGATTACCCCGGATTACTCCGGATTATTTCAGGATTCCACTTAATAAAATATAATACAGGCAACACATTACGTCATATTTGTGTTTTTCATGCAGGACAGGGTTTATTTTGATACTTGAAATGCGTATTTTAAGGTCATGGTCACGATGTAGCGCCTGCAACGCGCAGTTAGGCCAGCCTGCCAAGCAGCAGTGTGGAGACTGCGGCTCGTAGCGATGAGGGTTTCTGGCACATTTTTCAGCACTTAGATCATCCCTGGTAGGCAACGTTTAAGTGAGAGCGTTTTTACAGTATTAGGCGATCGGGGTAGTTTCTGAAAGAAACTTGAAACCAACAACTGGCGAATGCCTTATACTTTGTTTTGAAGAGCAACTCATACTTCCAGTTCAAATAGGGCCGACTCAAAAGCGCGCCGAAACGCGACATCTGTAGTTGGAGAGAAACTGATTGGAGGAACGGAAGGCGCGAAGGCGGATCGCGGGACGAAGGACGAGGCGCGGGCTTGGCGCGGGAGACTCGGTCGTCGCGGACGCAGTAAGTATGCGGTATAATTGTCGTCTCTGTTCATAGATTTTATAAATTATTATTATTACAGTGTATACTGTAATTGGTGTACCGATGATTAGCTTGATTTTGTGTTGAATGATTATATTGCTAGGTTAGGTCAGAAAACCCTTTAAGATCAATTTCTTATTGCCTCCTTATCTACAACGTAATTCTATAATTTGTTTCCAAAATTTCCTGTTTCCAATTACTGCTACGCCGCTTTTCTTCTCGAGTTTATTACAATCTTTTAATCGATTGCTAACGGCTCAGTTCGTAACTGTACATGCTTGAGCTTCACTAAACAAACTAACAGATTTTCTTTGATTTTTTGTTGTTGCAGAAAGTTGTTACAAGTCGTGCTCCTGAATATTCAATGAATGTTCGTGATCATCAAATGTGTGGTAATTTATTTTATTTCTCATTTGCTGTTGACCACCATTCTAGTAAACAAAGGATTATGAACATTTCTGGACAACTTGCCCAGAGTGGTGGAGCGTTGTTGGAAACAAAACAAAGCAACTTAACCTACTCACAGAACTGTTTTAAATCTTGATTTAGACTCGATTGTAAGAGGTGTCTGTCATGCCTGCACATTCATTTGCATCACATTAAATGACAATTCTTCCATTTAAAGTGCAGTATTTATAGAGCGCTGTCTGTTGTTGTGTTTCCACACCACGCTCCGCCTCTCTGGGCAAGTTGTCCATTGTATCAACTACTTGATATAATCCAGTAATTTTTCTTTCCTTTACAATTTTACAGTAATATGGCGGCCATTAATGAGAGTGATTCAGATGATGATTTGTTCAAGGAGATTGAGAATTCAATTGCCACTGTTATTCCACCCTTATTAAAAGCAATTTTAATGGCGGCTGGCTTAAACGATGAATTAACGTTGTCATCTGTTATGGATAATCTTGATTCAGTCACAGATTTCCTTGATTCAGATGATGGCATTCAAGAAGTCAAAAGTGCACTTGGTTCTCACACTTTACAGCAGGTAATATGAATTGTTTTACATTATCTTCAATATTTTTATCATCCCATATGTTTCCCTACTGAGTATGTATTATTAACTTATACAGGCAGAACAGAAATATTTGGTGAAACCTAGCAGCTACCTTAAGATTCCTGGTAACAAAGTACGGCTTAAGGGAATCCAAGATTATTGTGTCAACCTGAAACAAACCAAGCGTGAACAAGATATCAGAGAGAAACGGAGGCAGCAAAAACTTGGTGCAAGAAATGACCGAAGCAGAAGCCCCTTTGCTGGCAGCAAAAATCATGAAGATGCTGAGAACTCTAAAGAGAAGGCCAGAGAGAAAGACAAACAAAACTTACTAAATACAATAAAAACGCAAGTACAAGTGTTGAAAGTATTGTCTTCAGAAAAAGTAGCTCTTTTAAACCCGAGGGTGGAAATTTATATTGCTGGAAGTAGTAAGCAAGCAGCTCTTACTTGCATGGTTTGTACTAAATCTAAAGAGGAAGATATTAAGAGTACTGTATACAGTAAAGGAAAAAAGACATAGATTATCAGCAATTGCAAGAGACACATTATGAGGGCTCACTTAATAACAGAGACACCAACCAAAGACGGTTCAATGGATAAATTTGTTCGGAAGAAAGCTAGGGAAGAATCAACAGAAGATAATGTAGAAGTACTTTCAGATGATAAAGAAGAAAGAAGAATTAATGCGTTTGAAAAAAAAATTTCTGAACAAGGAGTAACTGAGGGGCGCGTTACTCCTTCTAAAAACCAAATCCAGCCCAAAATGAAGAAACAAGCAAGCAGACTGGAGAGGGCCCAATCTGAACTACTTGCCAGTTGTGAAAGTTGCCCAGAGGGATTTCGACAGAGTGAAATACCAGAATACTATGCTGTGTTAAATGAACATGACTTAGTTATAAAAGAAAATGAAGATTTGAGGTCTTTTGTCAAATACTTAACTGACAAAATTAGCTCTTTACATAACGGTGATGAAAACATAGCAATCATCTCTGACATGCCAAAACTTCTACAGGCTCTTGTGCAATGCCACAAAGACAACAATGATAAAAAAACCAAAAGGATGGCGCTACAAAGGTGAATTAATCAAGAATTTCTCAATTTTTACAAAAGACCAAGCTGGCAAGCAGAGTTATGAGTTTTAGAGTAAGAATTTGCCCCTGCCAGTATTATCAACTGTTGCTGCACATGCTGAAAAGACTACAAACCACATTGTTGAAGGAGAATTTAGATTTCCTGAGCTTGTTCAATATTTGGAAGACCGCAAGCTTGGAAAAGAAATATGGTTGAGTGAAGACGGCACTCGTATTAAAGTCCAAGTGCAATATGATACCCGCACAAATCAGCTTGTAGGTCTTGTACCACAGTTAGATAGAAATGGCTTACCTAAAGTATCATCATTTGTGGCTGATTCTGCAGAAAATACTAGACAGCTGCAAGCAGCTACAACGCGCGCGATGGCGAACTTGATTAATATTGTCGGAATTTAGTGTTGATTGACACCATTCGCGTCGCTCGTTCGCTCGCGGAATTAGTATTGGTTTTTGAAGTTGCTTCCGCAGTTGAATTTTGGCCGCCATAACGAGGGTAGTCCTTTATTGCCGTAACCGCAAATGCAAGTCGTACCGCGAGGGTAGCCGTGAACATGATAGTACTTTTACAAGGGTATGCCCAGACCCACTTGTCACGCCGTCAGGAATGTCCCAACGGACCTACCAGTCATCCTGCGTCGGTAGCCGTCGACTTGCAAATCGTATTGCAAGGGTAGCCAGCGACTAACCTTGCAAAAGTAATTCCAGGGGTTACGGCGTCTGACACATCTATCCCGGCAATGTTGTACAGGACGAGCTTTTACCAATTTTCATCCTTGCGTCTGCCGTTGGGTGCATAGGCAGCCCAACGTACGGGCGTGTTATTTCAGAATGTGACGTAGTGGTGACCACGAAGCGCGCAATTTTCTCGACAATATCTTTTACCAATTAGACATCACCTTTGCCCTTTCGGCGCCTGCGTTCGGAAAAATAGGCATCCAAACCTACGTTCGTGTTGTTGTGGCAGATTATGTGCCAGTCTTTTAAATCGTGGCGCGCTGAAGCGGCGCGGTATTGCTGACCTATCAATAAACCCCTCCCCTTGGAGATCCGCGGATGGCAGTCGCCGCGGGGCGCTGACCCGCGATGTTGGGCCAGCGCGCCACGATCTAAAAGACTGGCACATAATCTGCCACAACAGTTAGCGTATGGAAAAAAATTGTCGTCCTCGACCTGAATAACATGATAGAGAAAAATATGAAGTATGAAGGTTTTACAAAATTGCATCACAATCAGAAGATGGTTAGCGCGGCAAAAATTATTTTACAATTAAGCTGGACTGTTGGCAAGTAGCTTGGTGAGTGGGACGTTTCTTATCTTATACTTAATTAATTAACCTAGGAATTCCCGAGAAAAAGGTTCAGTATGCAAAAAAAAAATATTGCAACAGCAATAAGGTAATTCTAATCATATCAAAACAGTAACAATTGCTGCAAATATAATCCGAGCATCTTCAGTTCATAAAAAAATATCAGGGATGGATAAACGTCATTTATCGGTAAACAGTGTCAATGGCTCAAAGTCCACTACAAACTCCTGCAGACTACACAAAACAAAAAAAAAATAACTTCAAAATCAACAAGATCCAGACAAATTAGCGACAATAATTTATAACAAGAGTTCAAGATTTGATCCGTTAAGAGATTACAAAATTAAACATTCACACAAAAATTATCTGTTTTTTTTTTCTTTTTTTCCTTTTTCACAAACAGGAAAGAAACATAAAGAAATGATATTAAAACGGTTGTGCAAAAATGGTACATTGTACATTGTATACAATCGTAAGGCCACACATGTTACTTTGATTGTTACATTGATCTGATATCTCCTCCATATGACACCTACACCCCGATCTGCCATCTGACGCTCCATCTTAATAACTTTACCGTCAACAAGATACAGAACACCTGAGATGTACAACAAAAGAGTACCAAGCACAGTCAATGCGTAAGACCAATCTGGCATCCAAACTCGACCATCACCATCTGCTCCAAACACAATCACGACAGTGATACCTGACACAGTGGCAAGGTTAAGCAACTTCCAATCACCAAAAGCAATAGAACAAAATTGGCATGGTCTATTTGACAGCATATGTACAATGCCACGAGGAATCTTGATATTAACAACCATGTGAAACGCAAAGTAAAAAGGTTATCTGGTCACAAGAAAAGAGGTAGAAGAATCTCGTGAATGATGTAGGATTCGTCGAAGATTCAGCCAACCGACAGTTCACACCTGGCTCGCTGATCGTACTCACATAGCCGTCGTAGCCATTTCCTGCCCCGTGCGCACGGCTAACGTCGGCTCCCGATTCAGTCTATCCCCGACCACATATTCACTTCCAGCTGGCTGAGGTGGTGCTCTCGTAGACTTCTGACAGGAAATTCTGAACCACGGAAACTTGGAACGGAGGTAACAGTATCCCACTACCATACCAATTACAATAATTAATGTAAACATTATGGTTTCAAACCAACCACTTGAGTACAGTGGCAAGCCGTTCCAGTTGGAAAGAGCCTTGCTCCTGAACGGTTGAACCGTTGCCAGTTCGATCGGTGGCAAAGTGACGTTGTTCAATTTGAAGTAATCATAATCACGCTTTGTGGCATACAAGTGGTAGGCATCAAAGTCCTCTTTGGCCCAGTCGAGGTTAATAGATACAGAGCGGTTCGGATCTAGGTTGACATTACACGTGCGAACGGCGCTGATAAGAGTTTGCTGGGTACCAGACAATTCCTGCACCGTGCAGTGACATGGAACCACCATCTCAATTCTGCCGGTGTTCGTAACATTTAAGTTCTGAACTAATTGATTTCCGCAAATAACAGTGACAGGTGTAGCCGGGTTAAGCACCGAAAACTTGTTAGTATCGAGTACTTGTACAGTGGTCTGGGTGGTTTGGGTACAATACAATGGGCACGATTTGGAAATTTGGGTAACGTCACTATGGAGGAGCAAGTTTTGAATACACAGAGAAAGGCCTGATTGGGAATTCTCTCGTGGTAGCATATACACATCCATGCCTCTAATAAACTCGGCACTCGACAAGTCTCGAATGACTACACCATCAGTAGCAATATGAACCTTTTCCTTCACAATTTGGCATGTCTCACCGTTCAACAAAAATTTTAGTGGGTCGACTGTGATACTTTGCCAATGACTTTTAGCGTCCTTAAGGGGAATATCTTTTTCAATCAGTAACTTCTGGTCGTGATAAGGCTTGCATTGAACAGTTTGAAGTTTAAAATATTGATCTACCGACTCTAGGCCAAAGACGAGATCCATAGCGTGATCAGAAATTGTCTCTTTTTGGTCAGACAAAGCTCTCGTGACATCATCTTCGTTAACCAGAATTTTAGGCAAGAGAGAGTTTTTGCAATTCTCATAAATTGATTTTAAGGCTAACAGGTGAGTTTGAAGAATGTTAACCCTGTTTAGCAAAATTTGGGTAGTTGCAAATTTGAGCATGATGATATCTACTTCTTCAGTCCTATTTTCAAATTCTGACACCATGGTATTGTACAATTTACTGAAGTAATCGAATCTTTTAGTCAGATCGTCAGTGCGAGTTTTCAACGACAAGAAGTTACCATTTGTTACATTAATCAATACATTTTGAGCATCGTCCATGACATGACACAATACAAGCCAAATTAGCGCGCTATAGAGCTGAAATGAGGGGAAAAAGTGAAATTTAGATGTGATGCATATACACCGTAATCGGATCATATTGAAAAACTCTATGCAAAATTTCAATAATTGAAAATGTTTAGTCTGGAAAGAGAACACATATCAGACGAATCGACACGGTATGAACAATGTACGACAACTCCGCAAGAGAGAGAAAAAGGAGACGAGAATCGCAAAAGAAAGTTGGAGAAGGGAGTAATACAGAGAATCCAGCAATTTGTTGGCAGTCTAAGGAGTTTGCTACAGTCGTATGTCGTTACGTCTGTTCGCAGGTGAACGGTTACTAGTGGTCGTCTGTCGTCTCATATATTGGTATTTTCTATTTCTCGTTTTCTTTAGTTTTGTACCTTGTCGTTCATCACGCTCATTCCGCCATTTACACTGCTCGAGAAGGGGAAATTACTCTATACTGTATACGACATCGCGTTTCGGGGCATCCACAGAACATCTTTGCCATGAACACCGCGCGAGCCTTGCTTAAATAATCTTTCATTTTTACTTTATCTATATGTCGTGACAGGGAAACTATCCATCGTGGCATGAATCAATCTCTTTCTTTAAATTATGACTTGATAAAAAAATAAGTTTTCAGAGGCCTCTAGAGGTAGGGCTAATACACAAATAGTGAACAGTGCAACTCTCCAACACGAACATACACTAAAAAAATTAACTAGTTCCGGATCAGTCTTTAACTCTCAAGAATAAAAATACAGTTGCAAAGTTCACACGGCTGTGTAATAGCCAAACCAAAACAAAAGAAAATTTTCATAAAATGCCACGTAAAACATCATTATTGCGCGTAATTTCCGTACGGAGGTTTCAAAAACAGTACAATCTCAATAGAACCATAACACAAATTCAAGCTTTTACGGACGGAGGTGAGAACGACAAGGTATTTACTCCCTTTCAAAAATATTGCACGCTTTGTTTACATATTACAACCATTTACCATTTTGCAGGGATGTATTCACCGTCCCCACCAATATATAAAATACCAACAGTTTTACTCTCAGGGGATTTTGAACGACAGTACGCTTTCCTCATGTGCGCGACATGGCACACTCTGCGCCAGCATATACCATTGGGTCGTCTGAACGACACTACATAAACAAGTTTGGATATTTGTTTACGCACCATACCTAACCGATATTGAGGTTGAAATTTAATTGGTTTTTCTTTGCTTGCTTTCTTTTCAAAATACACATACACCATTTCGTTTCTTTTGAATCTAATATTTTTCCTTCCTTTGTCATAAGTTGCTTTATACTGAAGTCTTGCCTTTTCTCGAGCCATATTTACTTCCTTTCTTATTCTATTTAATGTCGTTAGTCTTTTTTGCAGGGACGTGGATTCTGGCAGTGTGGATTTCAATGTCAGTGGTGTTTCCAGCTGTTTACCATATACTATTTCATGAGCGCTCAGACCTCCGGAGGAGATTTGAGGGCAATTATTCATATGGAACTGTATGAACGGTATGTAATTAGTCCAACTCTTAAGTCGGGCAGACTTATTGTCGATCAAGAACCTAAGTGTCCCAACAAGCCTTTTAATTTGGCTTTCAGCTCGGCCATTAGAGAAATGAGCAGAGCTCGGACTCACAATAAGTTTTACGCCAAGGTCGGTTAAGAATGACAAAAATTCCTTAGATTTGGACTGTGGTCCAGAATCAATTTGTAGGAATCTAGGTAGTCCATACACATTAAAGAACTCTTTGAGACCTTCCGTCATAGCTTCCTGCGAAGCCTTAACACAGGGGCGAAGGTATACTAAATTAGAGAAGTTATCTACTATTACTAGGCATTGCTTATATCTACATTTACTAGTGATAAAACAAAAGTCAACAGCCAGTGACTGGAAAACATCATTAGACTTAATGAACCTAAGCTTACCTATTTTATCCTTTCTAGGTTTATATTCTTGGCATTTAGCACACGATTTCACATAATCTCGTGCTCTTTTCTCTAAATTTTTGAAGAAATAATATTTGCTAATAGCTAATGTCAATATTTTCTCCCCATTATGTCCAACAATGTCGTGGAATTGTTTTAGTATGAGTGGGATTAGGGATTCAGGCACAACAGTCCTGGGCGGACGTGTGTTGGTGACTAAGAGATTCCCACGCAATGCATATTTAGGAACACCATTGACCCTTTCAGCATGTGGCAGTGGTGTACCATTACTCGAAAAAGTTTCAATAATACCGCGTAAAGTTTGGTCTTCCCATTGATGTTGAATAAAGGTTTGCAGTGCAGGTATGAAATCTCGAGTACAGACAGTGTCTTTCTTTACTTGATTTACAAGGTTTTGGCGTAAGGCCATTAGTTCTACACCTAGCAAATTAAGAGGTTTGGTATCTTTACAGTTGGAACACACACAAACACCAAGTTCATTTTGACATATTTTGTTCTTATAGATAAGTAATTTACCTTTAGTACTTAAGAGCAATTGATTGCACTCACTAATCTCTGAAAATTTTGCAGTAAGGCAATTTCTTAAAAAGAGCAATGCATTCTTTTTCAGAGTTCTACTTAAGTTAAGTCTCAATTGTTTAACGAATTTAGTGAAATTATCAGTTTCATCGTTCGAGCTTTCTTCCGTGTTACCGAGGGAACTAGGATGTAAGAACAACTGATTAGTTTCCAGAGCGTCTTGGACAGAGAGATATTCTTTTCCATCAATAAGTATTGGTGAAGGGTAATGGTTGGAAAATCCCCAATAATTCCCACTGAAATTACTTATGACATTCTCTGCGTTTAACACAGAATCGTCTTTCCAATCAATTCCGCTGTAGTCGTCATGTTTGGGCTCAACAGCAGACGACAAATCTGGGCGGGCTACCGCAGGGTCTCCCGAGTGTGTCTGTTGTGACGTCACAGTAGCATCCGTCGTATCCCTGCGCGGTGCTGGAAGTAGTGCCGGAGCGTGTGCCGCCGATGCCGCTGTTTTGGTGTCGTGAACTTGTTGTGTATCTGGAGTGTTGCCTCTAATTCTGTGGCAATCAGTAAAAGTGACGTAAGTCTACTTACGTCACAAACTGAGTTATTGTACACATTAATTTCTTCTAGTCATTCTGCACCTTCTGGTCTTTTGAAAACAAATTTATGTAAATTTGGTGAGGAGATATAACCTCAGGAAATTTGTCGTAAGTCACATTTTAAGCTTTTCAATCAGTAAGAGTGGCGCAAGTCAACTTACGTCAGATTTAAATTGTTTCAAGTCGACTTGGAGAACTTAAGCAGATTTCATTTTTATACACAGAGAGAGAGAAAGACCTGCTTTACTTAGGAAGACTTAATTTTGAGAAATATGGACTTTAGCAGCCTTAATTTTGATTTATAATGACTTGCGTCACTTTGGCTGTTTTACTTTGGATACACATGGACTTGCAACTATTAGATTTTTCTGAAAAGTAATTAGTGAAGGCTCCACGGGCTCGGCGGTCAGCAGAAGCAAATCAAAACTTTAATGTTATTGTTCAGAGTTATTTAATGTATCGCTGTTGGACTTTCTCTTAACGCGTACCTTCGCACAGTCTGTCTTGACAAGAACATGGCCAAACCAGAGTCGTTCTCCAACGTAGAACGAGAAGTGTGACAAGGGTTAATGAAGGATCGAACAAGCATTAGTGTCTGGCCTAAGACATTTTCGCCCATTCTCCATTTGTGTAACTGGCAAAGGCAATTTCCCCAAAAATCGTCATGGTAATAATTATTTTCGACAAGTTCAGCATTTTTAGTCTTGGCAAGTAAGTCCCGTTCTTTCGTTCCTTCGGCGAATTTACTAGTTAGACATTTGAGCATAACCTGTACTTTAACATCATCCCAGTTTTCTTTAATTGTAACGAGTTTGCCTATTCTTTTAGCTTCTGCAGGGGTGGGCGCACCATGGATCCAATCCTTCTCCTCCAAACTATCGGTTTTGGCTGCCTGAAATGCGTGCTCAACCGAAGGCCAAGACCTGCCATCGTAGAAAACAGAGCAAGGGTAGAAGTTGGATAGGAAACGAAAATTTCCTGTAAATGAGGTTATTGGCAGTGAATCAAAATGGCTGCCTACAGGTGTTGACATTACATCAGTTACCTGATCCACAGGTGAGCAGGAGTCATCCAGGACCTCCGGACGCTCCTGTACCCTCGGCCGGTCGGCCGGTAACCTAACTTTAAACTCTTCATCTCTTTTAGCTAGATTATCAATTTTTGTAATCAATTCGATTGGGATCACAACATGTTTACTGTTGTGACCCGGAGGAGGAAGTCTGCTGAGCGCATCAGGAACTTTGTTATTTTCGCTGGAAACAAATTCAAAATCGAATGAAAATTGACTCAAAAAGGAAATAAACCTATCAAAAGGCGCCTTGGGTGATTGCATACTAAGTAAGTACTTGAGACTGGTGCAATCACTGACAACCGTAAAATGAGACACCAATCGCAGTTCATTTTCAAAATATTTGACACCTTCATACAGGCCAAAACATTCCTTATGATACGACGACCAGGCTAGCTTATTACCGAGAATGGGTGCAGAAAAATAACCAATTGGTTTATACCGTCCATCGCGCTTTTGAGTGAGCATGGCACCCAATGCTGATTTGCTCGCATCCACCCAAAGTTTTGTGGGCAGAGTCTCGTCAAATAAAGATAATGTAGCAGTGGACAAAAGGTATTGGTACATGCTTTCTATTTCTCTCTCATCTTCTTGAGTCCAAGTAAAGGGAATTTTTTCATTAGCCATATCATTATACCTTTGCATCTTAATACCAAAATTTTTAATGTATCTCCTGTGATAGGAGAAGAAGCAAATGACTGACTTTAATTCTGCACAATTTTTAGGATTTTTAAGCGCAATGAGAGGTTTGAACCTATCTGGGTTTGGGCGCACACTTTCGCCAGCTGTAATAATAAGTCCTAAGACTGGGATTGTCTTCTGAAACAAAATTGCTTTCTTAGGATTCAGGCACAAATTGTTAATCCTCATTCTATGCAAAGTTGCAGCAAAGAGGTTGAACAAATCCTCAAAACTTTCGCCACCTATCACAACATCATCCACATAAAATATAGCAGGTAAATTTCGGAGCACAGTGCTCATTGCAATTTGGGCAATTTGAGGGGAGTGTGAGCAGCCTTGAGGAAGGCGTGCCCAACGCAAGGCCCTATTCTCAAAAGTAAAGCCTAGCAATAATTTGGATTCTTCAGACATTTCAATTGTGAAAAAATAATTAACTACATCCATGGAGCAAAGAAGTGATTTATTAGAACAGTAAGACAGAATTTCTTGAATGGTGTAACTTTTGTAATTAGGCTTTACCAGTGCCTTATTGAGCAGCCTTGAATCATAAAGCAATGGTCCTCGAGGGTTGTCAGGAGTGGAATCACGCTTTTCTATGACGAAAAAGGGAAGGTTAACTATGGAAGGTCCTTCTTCCACTATGCCTAAGTCAATAAACTTATCAATTTCTTTTCGGGCTATTGCCTTTTGTTTACATGAAAGTGGCCATTGCCGCCTGAAAATTGTAGATTCATTTTTCCTCTCTAGGTGACCCAGTACATTTGGGATAGTTGCATGTGGTTTCATTGTCTCACTGAAGACATCATGATAGTCTAAGCAAAGATTTCTGACCTGTACTTTCTGTTCTACAGTGATATCAGCATTGTCTAAATCAGGAATAGAGAAGTCATCCATTTTAATAACCACAAAGCAGGACAAATCAGGGGAAGAAATCTCATCCAAACGCAGTAAGTTATTTTGCAGCGCATATTTAATTTCTGCCAAATTAGTTTCTGTAATTAAATTAATATCAATCATTTTATTTTCAGGTTCCACATAACCTATTTTAGTGCCACTGGGAATACAAATTTCGGAATTAGTACAGTTGAAGACTGGGACAGAAATATTTTCCAGCATTAGGCATTCCATGCTGGTGACAGAAGGATTGTTCTCAATGAGAACAGGGGACACAATTGCAGGTAAAACTTCGATATTAGTCCTACCCATTACCATATTATAATCTCCTGGGTGAACAATGACCTTTCTAGTGCTGAATACAGAAATAGCAAGAGGGGGTTGTTCTGCTTGGATAGCATGTACGGAACCGTTTGCATTTGAAGTTGTTTCATGAACACCTGGGACTCTTTTTAAACAGACGTTAGTACCATTGATTTTAAAGTGAGCAAGTTCTGTTTCCCAGGAAATGTTTGCTTTGTATTTCTCAAGGAAATCATTACCGATTAGGAGGTCAATGTTAGAGGGCAGGTGGGCACTTACCACAGGGTGTGTGACTGTAATATCACCAAGTTTCACTGATGGCTTATAAATACCATCGGCCTTTAGAAGTGTATCTCCAGCAGTTTTGAGAAATATTTTTGCTGGCCGTAAACTTTGACGATCAGCGCAAAACTTACTATTGATAATAGTCCTAACAGCTCCAAGATCCAGAGCAGCTAACAAATCTAAACCGTCAACTCTCACATTAACTTTGAAAAGTTTACCAACTGGTTCTTTTAAGACTGTCAGGACCGACCAACCCTTAAAGGCAGTAGCCTGCGGCTTAGCCTTAGTGACTGTATGACCATTGAAGTGAAACACATACACATCATCTTTTGACACATGCTGGCAGTGAAATTTGTCAACAAAATTTTTGCCTAAAATGAGATCTATGCCCTCTGGGAGATCAGAAACAATTATTGATAAATTTGCAAACACATCTTTAGACACATGTATTTGTGGAGTGAAAACGCCCTTCACTTCTTTCTGTACATTCCCAATACATACATTAGCATTGACAGGTTCAAGAGTTTCGTCTATAAGCCAACTGACGGGTGCAAGGAGAGAATATTCTATGTCCTCATTAATCATACCTACTAATTTCCTACCATTAATTTTTACTTTAATGGGAAATGATTGGTTACAGTTAGTTATAGTGATAATTTTCTTAAAGTCTGGCTGTGGTGACTTTTTCAGGCTGGTGCTGGACAACAAGTCCTCGCATGGACTCGGGGCCTTTTTGACTTCAAGAACAGTGTCTAGGGACACAGGTTGTGGACCCTGAGAACCAGAAGACGGATTGAAACATCGCACTGCCACTGGATGCTTCATGTCCACTGGGGGATCAGAGCCAACTGAACCTACAGTAAATACTTCTTCAGAAAGTTTGTCATCGACATTAGTCTTCATATTTTCTTTCATTAGAACTTCAAAAATAGATTTAGGCACAAGGGCGTCAAAATGACCAGAGTTAAGGGGTCCCTTAAAATTCATTACAATCGTCAGATTTGGATCATGTTTCCGAGATTCAAAAATCCATTCTTCCTTTGCCGATTTAATCCTTATCAGTAATCCTAGCAGGTCAGCTGCAGCTTGCATTTGGACTGCAGTTGCCATCTCAGACGTTGTACAATGCAACGCAAAATAATTCTCCTTATCTGTTTGCGGGAGGAAATCATTGTAAAACTTCCAATTCTTCTTAATATAAGTGGCAATCAACTGCCTTAAAAGTAAACTACTCTTTAAATTCCCAAATAAACCGTAAGACAAAGCATGATAGAAACATGACCCATCTTTTGGCATGTACACTATCTGAAAATTCTCCTTATTTATAATTGTATTCTTAAAATAGTTGTTTTCCAGTCTTAATTTACAAAGCAGCTGTTGACTTAAGTCCGAAAATTTTGTGCATGGGGGCATCTTGTAAAGACGTGTCCTGGCTGACGACACAAATAACAAATAGGGCCAGAGCGGTTGGCACCATTCTCTACCCTGTCGGTGGACTTTCCTTGACCACCTTTAAACACTTGCACGTCTTTACTTGAGTTTCCCCATTGATTGGAAGGGGGTCTTTGGAATCTGAAATTGTTAGGACCAGGATACCCATTGAATTGTCCTCGATAATTAGAAAAATTTGGTCTTCTGAAATTACCTCTGCCACGATATGCTTGGAAATTCTGACCAGAGTTAAAAACAGGATTAGGGGAATAATTCTGATTACCATAATTACCCATTGATCCAAAGTTGCTATTTCCCTGGTAGCGGTAAAAACCTCTACCAGGCCGGTAGTTACCACCACGGCGGTTTGATTGACCACCGCGATTGCCTTGCCCATTGACAAGCATAGTCCACATTTCAGTGAGCATGGTATTGGGGCTGGGCTCAGCAGGAACAGGTTTATTTAAACCTTCAAATTTCTCTACTAAATTTTCTAAACGCTCATCCATGGAAGATCCAGGAAGAGCAGCAAACACACCATTTTCTCTTTTCTCAGTTTTGGATGGAACAAGTTTTTCCAAAGCATTGATTCGTTTTTCCAAGGCAGATGCAGTGGGATTTTCCCCTGAAATTAATTTAAAAATGAATTGAGCGTCAGTAAGGTTTTCAAGCAATTCTACAGTTTTGCATTTTGAGGAAACAAGCAACTTAGCATCCTCATGGGGCATTTTGCCTAGCAAAATTTTGACAAGTTCCGCTTGGGTGATGCGGTCATCTCGACTCGCCAAATTAGCTACCCTTATTATAAAACTTTTTGTGGTTTCAGACGGCTTTTTCGAAACAGAATGTAATTGTGTGAGAACAGACACATTATCATTATTAGGGTCCATTACTTTGAGAAATCCAGCAGAATATTCATCAAATGATTTCTCAGCTAATCTATCATGGAGGGGGATCAGTTCGCTTGGAAGATGCTGTTCTATAAAGGGAACAACATGGTCGTCAGTGACACCATAGTTTTTATATAGTTTACGGACATGATCAAGCCAACCCTTAATATTGTCGTAATCAAATGGCCGGGCAGTAAGTTGGAGGGAGGGTGGTAGATTCTTGTAGTCCATTACAAATTTGTCCCGTCTAGATTTCTCACGACGTTTCCTTTCCTCTTTCTCTCTATCTATACGTTCCTTTTCAGTAGTTTTTAGCAATAGCGCTAAACGGAAAAATAAATCTCTCAAAAATTTTAATATATCTCGTTCTGATTGACCCTTCCTTAGTTCACGGATCTTTTCCACTATTTTTGTTACAGGTATTTTACAATTCGAAAACCGATAGTCTTTAAGGTCTGCCTCTGATGCAAGGACACGGACACAAGGGATGTGGGTTGCAGAACTAATTTCACTCAACAAAATATCTGGAAAGCTGACTTTACGGTACGAACGATTATTCAGGTCCTCTGGCACAAGAGCGAGGGGGAAGGAGTCAAGATTAGAGTAAAGTCCTTTAGCTATGTTAAGTGCGTCGTCTTCCGTCCAGTCGTTGTAATTGTCAACAACAAATGCTGGGGTCGTATTCTGAAGAGTAAGAAAATCTTTGAGACTAAATTCTTCAGGCATCATACATTAGAAAACAGGAAAGAGAAAGACGCCGGAGTTGTACATACATTGCCGCGACCACGATGCCACCATGTGCCGCAGGTAATCCAAGAATTTTGGTGCAATCACTCACTAGTTTTTAAATTTTAACTTTCACTGAAGCTGGGTTTAACAATACAATGCAATATTTGACAATATTTCACTGGAGCCACTATGATGATTGAGTTTTAAAAGACTTTGAAAAATCGAGCGTGGTCGACGCGACGCGACGCAACACAAAGAACTAAAAAAAAAAATTCCGATCCGTCCAGGTAAATAATGAATCGCAAAACCCGGGCCGATGCACCAGATGTTTTGTGTGTTATTTTCTCCGGGTTCGGGTTCTACGATTGATCACTCCCTGGATGGTTATATAGTCCAAAATATCAAGTGTATTGAGTCCAAAGTTATACACTGATCGTTCCCACTCACCAGCTCTATAGCGACTGCCCACCTCATCCGGCGGATCTCCAAGCGGCGCGGTATTGCTGACCTATCAATAAACCCCTCCCCTTGGAGATCCGCGGATGGCAGTCGCCGCGGGGCGCTGACCCGCGATGTTGGGCCAGCGCGCCACGATTTAAAAGACTGGCACATAATCTGCCACAACAGTGTCATCTTGGTTTCATTTTGTATGGCCACCCTCAATTCAACTTAATATGGTATGGTGTAGCGCTGGCGACACATTGGCTATACCATCCCACCAAGTATTTGTGAGAACATGGCGGTTTATGGAAAAATTCTATTCGCAGAATAAAGCATGTCTAGTACAAACTTCTTGCCATCACCTATTCTAAAGGTCATTAAGAAAGGACATTTGGAAGGCCAAATAGGCATTGAGATTGGTCATATATCTATGCATTAGCGATGCCACACATTATTAGGCTACAGTAAACAGGTGTTATTGTTCAAAAATTTCAATAATACTTTTGTTATTAATGAAAAGTCCACTTTTATGGTTTTTTTAATTGTCTAATTTTTACTCGTTCTTTACCTCATTTTCATATTTTAATCATTTTGGTTAAAAGAACGAGTATTGGTCCTGTCATGGTTTAATTTAGGAACTTCTTTTCATCTCACAATACACTAGAATAACATACATCATTTTATACTCATTGTAACTAGAATTCAGAGCCACACATTTCATAAAAGACATTTTTTTTATTACCTAAGCAAAATTTTGAGAATACTTAACAAAATATTGAAATCTACCCAAGTGAAGAAACGCGAGAGGGCGATAGTGCTGCGATCTAGTGATCCCAGATCGCACTTCGTGCAGAACCGGGTACGTTTTGTAAGTCACCAGGCCCTCACGCTGCAACGCCCTCTAGCGGCGAAAAGTAAAGGCGCGGCTAAGTTTAAACAGTCGAAAGAAGACGACAATGCTATTTGCCCAGCTACGCGTGGTGTCATTTCGTGAAGAAATTCCAAGCAAATGAGGTATTCCTGCGGTTAGAAGAAAAAGAAGAAGTTCCAAGATGGCCGCCGTGGAACATAACAAACCTTCAACTGTTTGCCCCGGCGTCTGCTTCGTCTGCTGCGCGCTCTCCAGCACGTTTTACAGCCTAGGGAGCGAGTTTGAAAGTCGAGTTTGTTATCTACAGAATCGGAAAAACGAGGAGAACACGTTGAAAGCATCACCGAAGCCGTTAGGGAAATATTTAGCCTTCTAAATATAAAAAGAATCGTTCGGGTAGTGTGAGCTTTCCGTAAAAGTGCCGTAAGAGAGCCGTACCATCAGAGTTTTACCATTTGTTCGCCTTTAAACGTTCTAAAGAAAAATTCCAGGCGCGTTAGTAAAAATATAGTGTCTTGTACGGAACTTTTACGGCAAGCGTACACTACCCGAACGATTTTTTTTACATTTAGAAGGCTAAATATTTCCCTAACGGCTTCGGTGATGCTTTCAACGTGTTCTCCTCGTTTTTCGGTTTCTGTAGATACCAAACTCGGCTTTCATACTCGCTCCCTAGGCTGTAAAACGTGCTGGAGAGCGCGCAGCAGACGAAGCAGACGCCGGGGCGAACAGTTGAAGGTTTGTTATGTTCCACGGCGGCCATCTTGGAACTTCTTCTTTTTCTTCTAACCGCAGGAATACCTCATTCTGAAGATTCTGTTCCTAGAGAAGTAGTATCTCGCAATATTTTGTGAAATTATGAACATTACTTATAAAGTTAAGTTAGAAAAGTTAATAGTGTTAATAAATATGCTGAAAGTCATATTGGACAAACAAAAGGCTAAAATGTTGTACACTATGACTTGAAGCATTTTTGTTAACGTTATTACATCACATTTTAGGTATGTAACAAAATTATTCTTTTTTCTTTTCGCAGTTGGTGATCTGTGATTTATTTGGGACTCTTCAAGACATCCATGAATTGTTGATTTGGTAATCATCCTGTGCGGACTTGACAAACTGCACCCTACCCCCATCAAGAGATTTGTGCTGTCTTGAACAGTTTTCAAGTTCAAACCAGGTAAGTATATATATATTTTTTAAATTTAAATTAATATAACCTATCAATAGGGAATAGGTCAGATTGAAAAAAAAAATACTTATTACTGTACATACTAAAATTCAACTGAAAGTTAGGAACATTGGAATTTGTTTATGAAAAAAAACTGCACATACTAATAATATTACAGCAAGTAATATGTTAAACAATTCCTATGTTGACGGATTAGCTAATCATAATGAAGGATACAAAATTTTGAAGGGTACCAGAAATAGTCCGGCCCACTGGCAAAATGAAAAAACTAAATTATTAGCTCAAATACGGCAGTTTGGTCTACCAACATTATTTTTGACCTTATCATCAGCTGATATTCAGTGGCCTGAACTTCTAGTTGCATTAAAGAAGACAGTAGATAATGAGAGTATTACAGAAGTGCAAGCATCAAAATTATCTTATCAGCAACGAGCTCGTCCTGTACAGCAAGATCCAATTACATGTGCCATGCATTTTGATGAGCGTTTCAAAGCCTTAAAAAGAACTTGGGATTGCTCAGATGGTCCATTTTTGCACCATAAAGTAGAACATTCTTACCACAGAATTGAGTTCCAGCAAAGAGGGTACAGTATTTATAATATGTTTACATTACTACAGTTTTCATATCATTATTAAGTGAAATATTGACCCTCTTGCTCCATGCAACCACTTTAGTTCATTTTAGTTAAATTTATATTTGTTTGTTAATCTCTCACTAGCTATTATCAGTAAGTTCAATTAGAACTTAAAGATAATAAACAACTCCCTCATTGCTTTTATTAACAACTAACTTATTTTTGCGATAGAATAATAGAGCATGTTCCTTTCCTCATTATTTCCTTTAATTTTTTGCGTCACATTTTTTGGCATGATTTTCATTTTTTTTGCATGATTAATGATGGAAAAAATTCATTTTCTTGTGTATAGCAGTTTATGCATGTTTTACCCTCTTGCTCCATGCAACCACTTTAGTTCATTGTAGTTAAATTTATATTTGTTTGTTAATCTCTCACAAGCTAACATTTATAGGTTCAATTAAAACTTATACCGTATTTACCTAAATATAGAACGCATGTCAATCTCAATAAGAGCCATGCTTCATCTGGCGTTGGAGCCTTAATCTTTTGTTGCCTCAGAGTGGAAGGTATACTGTGCTTACCCGGGCTTTCTACTCTGAACTAACAAGAGAAGATTAAGACTGCAATGCAAGATTGAGATGCTTTTATTGAGATTAACATGCGTCCTATATTCAAGTAAATCAGTAGATATAAACAACTCCCTCATTTCTTTTATTTGCAACTTAATTATTTTTGCATGTTCCTGTCATAAAAACCATGTTTCATTTCTTCTACTATTTCTTTATACTTATAGTGCTCCGATTGGAGTCATAGTTACCAGCTCACAGTTAAGCGAAAGCGAAATTATCAATTTCCCAGCTGCATAAAATAACTAACACTTTACCCCACAGGATCCCAACCTTTTTTCTTTCATCACCTTATATTCGCAAAAAGGAATTAAACACCTAAATGTCAGCATGAAGTCAAAGGAGTCCCTTATTTTAGAATCTTTCAGTAGTCAAGTGTCAAAACAACACAAAATCATGAACACCTTCACACTAAATGGAAAGGGACAATTTTTGTCCCAAGAAATGTTGCGTTTTTGTACACACCAATTCCTTTTGACAAATTTGTGTAATAATTTGGGACGATTTGTAATATTTTGGATGCAAATTGTCTCAATTTAGTGGGACAATTTGTCCCAAGAAAATGATGTGTATAAAAACGCAACATTTTCTGGGACAAAATTGTCCTTTTTTATTTAGTGTGTTCAGACAAGAACCATTTTCATATCCTCCAGTCAGTCAAAACTCTAATTACTGTCATGATGTACTTTACTTTCCATGACCATACACTGTTCCAAGCCCAAGCTCCAAACTACTACTTTAACACAAACAATTACACACTTCCTTTTACTCTATCATATTAAACCTTCTCCAAACTACAAAAGATGAAAAGAAGTTCAATAATAATTTATCATATAGAATTTTTAACGAGGTAAAGAACGAGTAATATTTTTAAGACCAAAGAATTTTGGTTTTTACTTGGCTTCCTATTAATTATGCTTGAGCTAAATTCAATCAATGTCCTAAACTATATTTTATAGTATGTTAATAAAGCACATTTCGTGCAAGCTTTAGGCAATAAATCATGACTTCGACACACACTTTCTACAAATCGAACTTTAATGCCACCTTTGTACTCAAATGTAAGTATTTCAATTTAAAACTAATTCAAGTTAATATACTATGTATCAATCTATTTTCATCTAATCTAAAATGAAAAATGGTTGTTCAAGACCTCATTTTGTCTTGGACATAGCGTCTTGCACAGACAAGACTCGATCAACGTGACATTGCTTTTGTCCAGGACAAAAATTGTGTGGGACAGGACTGGCATCGCGTTGTCTTGGACAAAAATTGTCTAAGATTTTATCTTGTCTCGGACAATTGTCCGGGATCGGTTTTGTCCGTAACAAAAAATAAACTCTGTCTTGGACAAAGCGTTTTGCACAGACAAGACTTTATCAACGTGTCATTGCTTTTGTCCAGGACAAAAATTGTCTGGGACAAGTTCTAGGACATATTGTGTCTTGGACATATCTTATGGATGGCAATAAGGTTATATTGATCTTGTCTTTGACAAAAATTGTCTTGGAAAGGTTCCTGGTAATATCATTTGTATTGGACGAAGATTGTCCAAGACCTTGTCTCGGAAAAGACATTCAGAAAAACACCATTTTATACATATTTTGTCTTGGACATAACATTCAAAAAGACATTATTTTAAACATTTTTTGTCCGAGACAAAAATCAAACCCTGTCTGGGACAAGTTCTGGGATATAGCATTTGTCTAGGACATATTGTGTCTTGGACATATCTTATAGATGGCATTAAGGTCCGGCCCGGCTCTGGATCCAGTGACAGTTATATCGTGGTATCGTATACGGTTTTAGAATGACTGCTTTGTGTTGGATAAAGTTTGTTCAAGACTTCATCTTGTCTTGGACATAGCGTCTCGCACAAACAAGACTCCATCAACGTGACATTGCTTTTGTCCAGCACAAAAATTGTGTTGGACAGGAGTGGCATCGCGTTGTCTTGGACAAAAATTGTCTAAGATCTTATCTTGTCTCGGACAATTGTCCGGGATCGGTTTTGTCCGAGACAAAAAACAAACTCTGTCTTGGACAAAGCGTTTTGTACAGACAAGGCATCATCAACGTGTCATTGCTTTTGTCTAGGACAAAAATTGTCTGAGACAGGTTCTAGGACAAATTGTGTCTTGGACATATCTTGTAGATGGCATCAAGGTAATATTAATCTTTTCTTTGACAAAAATGAAACTTTGTCTTGGATATACCGTCTCGCACAGACAACAGGATATTATCGTGACATTGCTCCGGTCAAAGACAAAAATTGTCTGGGACAGACCATTTGTCTGGGACGTATCTTGTAAACCCTTGTCCAAGACCTCATCTTGTCTGGACATAACGTCTCGCACAGACAAGTCTTTATGAACGTGACATTGTTTTTGTACAGGACAAAAATTGTCTGGGACAGTTTCTTGTATACAGTTGCAGAATGATTGCTTTGTGTTGGATAAAGTTTGTTCGAGAATTCATCTTGTCTTGGACATAGCGTCTCGCACAGACAAGATTCGATTAATGTGACATTGCAAATTTGGATCGGTTTTGTCCGAGACAAAAAACAAACTCTGTCTTGGACAAAGCGTTTTGCATAGACAAGACTTCATCAACGTGTCATTGCTTTTGTCTTGGACAAAAATTGTCTGAGACAGGTTGTAGGACATATCGCGGTATCTTGTATACGGTTTTACAATGACTGCTTTGTGTTGGATAAAGTTTGTTCAAGACCTCATCTTGTCTTGGACATAGCGTCTCGCACAGACAAGACTCTATCAACGTGACATTGCTTTTGTCCAGGACAAAAATTGTGTGGGACAGGAGTGGCATCGCGTTGTCTGCCAACAATTGTTTTAAACAACAATTGTTGTCTAAAAGTGCTTCCAATTATGAGTATGTACTTATGGCTCAGCCCATGGCTGACTTTGCTCCTTTCCTGTTGTGTATGTTTGGAACAGACAATAAGTTTTCAACAATGCAGATTTTGCAGCGTTGGAAATGGCTTCTGCAAGAGTCAAAAAAGCATGGTATAGTTCGCGGAGCGAGTTCGCTCGCGGCTTTGCCGCGAGCGGACTCGGCGTAGCGCTACTCATTGGATCGCGAAAGCGTTTGTCTGTGCGCAACATATCTGTCCTAGACAGCATCGTGTACACAAAATGTCCTGGACATGTTGTCCTAGACACACCATTTCCGTGCGGCAGACGAGCGTTTGTCTGTGCGCAACACAACTGTCCTAGACAGCATCATATACACAAATAAATGTCCTAGACATGTCCTAGACACACCATATCATTGGATCGCGAAAGCGTTTGTCCGTGCGCAACATATCTGTCCTAGACAGCATCGTATACACAAAATGTCCTGGACATGTTGTCCTAAACACATCATTTCCGTGCGGCAGACAAGCGTTTGTCTGTGCGCAACACAACTGTCCTAGACAGCATCATATACACAAATAAATGTCCTAGACATGTTGTCCTAGACACACCATATCATTGGATCGCAAAAGCGTTTGTCTGTGCGCAACATATCTGTCCTAGACAGCATCGTATACACAAAATGTCCTGGACATATTGTCCTAGACACACCATTTCCGTGGTAGACTAAAGCGTTTGTATGTGCGCAACACAACTGTCCTACACAGCATTGTTCAAATTGAAATGTCCTGGACATGTTGTCTTAGACAAACCGTACACAAAAAAATGTCCTGGACATGTTGTCCTAGACACACCATTTTCTTGGCGGACTAAAGCGTTTGTCTGTGCGCAACACAACTGTCCAAGACAGCATTATATGCACAAATAAATGTCCTGGACATTTTGTCCTAGACACACCATTTCCTTGGCACACGAAAACGTTTGTCTGTGCGCAACACAACTATCCTAGACAACATTGATCAAAATGAAATGTCCTGGATATGTTGTCTTAGACACAACGTACACAAAAAAATGTCCTGGACATGTTGTCCTAGACACACCATTTCCTTGGCACACTAGAGCGTTTGTCTGTACGCAACGCAACTGTCCTAGACAACATTGTTAAAAATGAAATGACCTGGACATGTTGTCTTAAACACAAAGCACTCAAAAAAACGACCTGGACATGTTATCCTAAACACACCATTTACGTGGCAAACTAAAGCGTTTGTCTGTGCACAACACAACTGTCCTAGACAACATCATATACACACATAAACGTCCTGGACACGTTGGCTTAGACACACCATTTCCTTGGCACACGAAAACGTTTGTCTGTGCGCAACACAACTGTCCTAGACTGCATTGTTCAGAAAGAAATGTCCTGGACATGTTGTCTTAGACACAAAGTACACAAAAAAATGTCCTGGACATGTTGTCCTAAACACACCATTTACGTGGAAGACTAAAGATGGATTCACGATGAAATCGCTGCGAGCGATTTCTGGTCGCGGCAAGCGATTTTACGCCGCTGCAAGCGGTTCTGTTTCCTGGACATGTTGGACATGTTGTCCTAGACACACCATTTCCTCGGCACACGAAAACGATTGTCTGTGCACAACACGAATGTCCTAGACAACATTGTTCAAAATGAAATGTCCTAGACACAGCGTACACAAAAAAAATCCTGGACATGTTGTCCTAGACACACGATTTTCTTCGGAGACTGAAGCGTTTGCCTATGCGCAACACAACTAACCTAGACAGCATCACATACACAAATAAATAAACTGTACGTTTGAGGGTAGGCAACCGGCGGTGCTGTGTGTGGATAGCGGCTCTGAATGACGCAGAAAAACCCAAGTGTGTGGCTGGCTTGAGGACGTAACATGGTGAGTTGTGGCTGGTTACACCTGGAGGGTAGGCAACCGGTCGTGCTGTGTGTAGAGAGCGCCTTCTCAGTAACGCAGTGAACCCCAAGTGAATGGGTGGCTCGGGGATGTAACATGGTTAGTTGTGGCTGGGTGCGCCTGGACGGTACGCAACCGGCGGCGCTGTGTGTGGATAGCGCCCCAGAATGACGCAGGGAGTTCACAGATGTGTGGCTGACTCAAGGATGTAACGTAGTGTGTTCTGGCTGCGTGCGCCTAAAGGGTAGGCAACCGGCTGTGCTATGTGTGGATAGCGCCTCTGAGTGACGCAGGGAACCCCAAGTGAGTAGGTGGCTGGGGGATGTAACGTGGTTAGTTGTGGCTGGGTGCGCCTGGACGATAGGCAACCGGCGGCGCTGTGTGTGGATAACACCCCAGAATGACGCAGGGAGCTCACAGATGTGTGGCTGACTCAAGGATGTAACGTGGTGTGTTCTGGGTGCGTGCGCCTAAAGGGTAGGCAACCGGCTGTGCTGTGTGTGGATAGCGCCTTGGATGATAAAAAAATATCCTGTTCATATAAGCGACATACAGTTCCGGATTCGCTACAATAACACCACTATAAAAACCATAACAACTAAAAAGAAAAACAATCGAAAACCCATAGGCAGTTTTTGGCTGAGCGATAGCGAAGCCTATTACGCCACTGGAGTGCTAAAAAAGTTCAATGTCCGTGTGTCTGTCTGTGTGTCTGTCTGTCTGTGTGTCTGTTCGCACGATAACTCGAGAACGAGTTAAGATATCGACCTGAAATTTTTACTGTAGTTTCTTGGCCTAAAAAGCTCGGACGAGTTTAAATATGAACACTTTAGCTCAAAAATTGACCCAGCTAAAAATTGATTTATATTTTTTTAAAAAGTAGATTTTATAAATTACAAAATTGTATGTTGTTCTAAGGGGTATCTCGGCGAGTTGCGATCCTTCGGCCGAAAATTTCATCCGTTTTGCTCTATCTCTTACTGTTTAGCCGCTACAGTGGTAAATGTGGACGAAAAGTCGTCAAAATGCATGTTGGGTGTCGTTTTCAGGGTAATCTGTCAAGATGCGATCCTTGGGGCAAAAATTTTGTCTGTTTGGCTCTGCGGAGAAGGGTTTTGGGGCGGCAGCCCCCTGGCTTAAATGAGTAAATCTCAAATCATGAAGGCTCGTAATAAAGAAAAGCGGGGGTCCAGGGGGCGGCAGCCCCCTGGCTTAAATGAGTAAATCTTAAACCATGCAGGCTCGTAATAAAAAAAAAAAAGCAGTGGGCCAGGGGGCGGCAGCCCCCTGGCTAAAACGAGTAAATCTTAAATCATGCAGGCTTGCCAGCGCCGCAGGCCTAGGAAGATGTACGCGGGCCCGTCGCAGCGTAACAGTGTTTCGCGATCTATCGCGAAGCCTGTTACGAGAGACGGTGTCTGGCGTACATCTACCTAGTTGTATACAAAGTGTAATATTTGTTCCCCTTTTTGCATTTCTATAAAAAATTGATAAAATGTCTATTCAACACACAATCAATGCCATGTTTAACATATTAAGGTACATTAAAAGAATACAACGAAACTGCATAATAACCAACACAAAAAAGTCAATTTTTACAAGTTCATCAAAGCGCAAACTAACTAATTCGTCTACAGACCTGTCAATAGTAAGCATCATTATTCTATCACATATTATACCTTTATAGATTCAAGACAAGTAATAGTTGTATGTCATTTTTGTTAAAAGCATTAGGCTTTATTTGCAATTGGTGACTGTCTGCAATCTGAATCCATTCATGTATTCAACCGTATAAATGCTGCATAAAAAAATAAAAACAAGAACAGTTCAGGGGGAAAAAAAGGTTATGACTAGGTAGATGTACGCCAGACACCGTCTCTCGTAACAGGCTTCGCGAAAGCTCGCGAAACACTGTTGCGCTGCGACGGGCCTACGTACATCTACCTAGGCCTGCGGCGCTGGCGAGCCTGAATGATTTAAGATATGCTCATTTATGCCAGGGGGCTGCCGCCCCCTGGACCCCCGCTTTTCCTTATTACGAGCGTGAATGATTTCAGATTTACTCATTTAAGCCAGGGGGCTGCCGCCCCCTGGACCCCCGCTTCTATCTATTAAAAACAGGCCAGGGGGCTACCGCCCCCTGGACCCCCGATTCCCTTTTTACATTTTGTTATCAATTTTCTAATTTTTACGAGAAGGGGCCGAGCGCCCAAACCGTTCTCCGTGAAGCCAAACGGACAAAATTTTCACCCAGAAGGGTCGCATCTCGACAAATTACCCTGACAACGACACCCAACATGCATTTTGACGACTTTTCGTCCACATTTACCGCTGTAGCGGCTAAACAGTAAGAGATAGAGAAAAACGGACGAAATTTTCGTTCAAAGGGGCCGCAACTCGCCGAGATACCCCTTAGGACACCATAAAATTTTGTAATCTTTAAAATCTAATTTTTAGAAAAAATATAAATCATTTTTTAGCAGGGTCAATTTTCGAGCTAGAGTGTTCATATTTGAACTCGTCCGAGCTTTTTAGGCCAAGAAGCTACAGTAAAAATTTCAGGTCGATATCTTAACTTGTTCTCGAGTTATCGTGCGAACAGACACACAGACACACAGACACACAGACACACACACACACACACACACACACACACACACACCTGCCCCCTCCCGAACATTTTTCACTTCAATTGATATTTTGCTATCTAACGCCTTGCAGCTGCGCCATCACTCGAAACCCCAGGAAAGAGGGGTCATGCTTGGGCTGTGGAGGTCAGGTCTCTCAGCTCGTGACATCGCGGCACATCCGGATGTCCACTATTCTGAGAAGACTGTGCGGCGCTGGATTGCTCGGTATGAGGCAGAGGGCCACGAGGGACTTGCCACTCGCCCCCGAAGTGGACGCCCAAAAGTGGTGTTAGATGACGATGCCCTCCTCATAAGAGCCACAGTCCTAGCAAGACCTAAAGATACGGTGCAGGAAATTGTTCAGGAGCTTACGCCTCGCCTAGGGCCTCATATGTGTTCAGTTTATGAAAGGTTTGTTTTTCCCACTAATGTGTGCACTGTCGTTTACTGATGCAAATTTTCACTGGACTTTCAAAGTTGCTGAAATTTTCGACCATTTCGGAAAAATTCGGTAAAATTCGGAAAAATTGGAAAAATCTAAATTTTGTCGTGAAAAACTCTATAACGTAAATTATCATCCTCTTCAACTCCAAATACATTCTGTTTGGAGGGTTTGGCTGTGTCAGGCGCAGAACATGTGGTCATTTTACTTTCAAAAGTGGATATACTACGAAATAACTCGTGGGAAATCAGGCGTTCGTTATTTCAAAAATAAAATTATTTCCTTTCTTTTTCAACTTGAAGTAAATTCCATTTTCTCAATTTCCTTTTGTCTTTTTATTCCAATTTTTTCGACGGCTTTGAAAATTTCAGAAAATATTTCGGAAAAACTCATATTTTTGAGGGAACTTTCACTTTGCACTTTGCACTGTCGTTTAGTGATGCAAATTTTCACTGGACTTTCAAAGTTGCTGAAATTTTCGACCATTTCAGAAAAATTCGGCACACGCTAAGTGGAAAGGAACTTTCTTTGTCAGTAGCAGTTGTTTGCAAATCTTCATCAGGGGCAAATCCTAGTCATGGACACCCTTTTACATTTGTCCTTTGGAGAGATTCAAATTTGCTCTTCACAGGGTTTTTAATTTTCCGTGGTTGCGATGTGGGCAAAAATTTCACTTTCTACGGACATAAAAAGTTCCTTCTTATTTAGCAAGCAACAAAATCAGACTTTGAGGAAAAGGAGCGCAAAACACCGGACTTTGTCGTTAGGAGGCATGAATGCAAAATGTGTATTTTCTTATAAACTAGGGTTAAGGCTGCAGGCGTGCGCTGTCACACTGCAGCTCAGAAACCTCTGCTGACCGAGGAGCAGAAGGCAGCGCGCCTGCAATGGGCGTACGACCATCAGCATCGCACTGTCGAGCAATGGAATGCGGCTGTTTTCTCTGATGAGACGTCGCACCGTTCGTCAGCCTGCCGCTCTCAGAGGGTGTGGAGGGAGCGTGGCACTAGGTAATGCTTTGTTTTCTCAGCCCCCTCAGCCTTGAAACAAGAAGCATATATATATATATATATATATATATATATATATATATATATATATATATATATATATATATATATATATATATATATATATATATATAATTTTTGCTCGTCTACAATTTTGTGGACGACCAGAGACAAATGTATTCATAGTTGCCAACAACTCTTTTGTGAACATTTAAAATGCAATTTTGTAGACAGCAGGCTGTCAGTGTTTTTGTGAGTTACCAAACGTAAGAACCAGTTTAATTTGTCTCTAACTATACACGATTTGTCCAAAATTATGGACAAATTGTCGATAGTTGTTGAAAAATCGGTTACCAGCTTGGGAACGCTAAATTATGTGTCCGATTTGTCGACAAACAAAGATCTAAAACTATTTCGTGTGCTCCAAATGTCAAAAAACAATTATTGTAACGGGCGCCCGACGGTTCCGCACGTCCCTAATTCAGATACAATATTGTTGCCGAAACATGGGGTGGCTGGCTTCTTACATATTGTTTAAGTTTAGAAACTAGCTAGTCACTGAAAGTGTCCTGTGTTTACGTTTTTCTTCGTACTTGACGGAGTCTTAAATCCATGACCGCAATCATCAATTTACGAGAGGAAATTATTGACCGTTGAAGAAAACCAAGTCAAAACATTATGTCAAAGAATACTGGTAACTACAACTTGAAGTCGTTATTCCACGACATTTGTCATGGAAATTGTTCCCGTAAACCCGTATGACTATTTTTCAATGTGGTTCGCGGAATTAGTGACGTGCAAAAGTCTCTGGTGCCACTTACACTACTGGTGCAAGACATTTGAAGTGCACACACAAGTTAATAATAATTATCCTTTTCTACACTAAACAATAAGGGCACAAACCTACTGTTGCACTGCATGAGCCGTTAACAGGTTTGCTTTTTCAGATACAACCCAGAAAATGTTATCCCCACCAAAGCAAGTGGAAGGATAAGCCTCATGCAATGGTATGCATTTTTGGGGGATCTTGGTGCCATAGCTGTGGAAAACTGCCCCGGCAACATGGACAGGTTCTTTTACAGGTGAGATTTGTTCTGCTCGTTTAATAAGCGTTCTCCAGAGGTGTGAGGCGGCGGATGTAGAAAAACAAAACTTGAGTCGGATAGGGATGGGCGATCACGGTTCGATCTCAGCAATATCGATACTTCTCGTTCGATATTCCGATTTTTATATATCGATTCAACTGTAGTCCGATTTTATAGGTATCGATTCATGACAACCCGATATTTTCGTCCGATTCACCGTAGGCCAGAACGACAAGATTTCTGCTTTAAACTTCTGCTCGAGTCGAAAATGGGTAGGTGATCTCGATTCGATCTCGGTAATATCGATATTTTCCTTCCGATTTTCCGATTTTTCACATCGATTCAAGGTCGTCCGATGTATTGGTGGATCGATTCTCTTCTGAAAATATAATCGATTTTCAAAGATCGATTTTTGCCCCTTTCGATTTCCATTCTTCGAGTCGGAGAAGCGCCCGCGCC
Source organism: Frankliniella fusca (assembly GCA_029379305.1). Classification (NCBI taxonomy): domain Eukaryota; kingdom Metazoa; phylum Arthropoda; class Insecta; order Thysanoptera; family Thripidae; genus Frankliniella; species Frankliniella fusca. The sequence goes on along the minus strand of JAHWGI010000943.1, from coordinate 121,813 downwards.
GCTCCCGGGCTCCTCCTCTAGCGCGTGGGTTAGGAGAGTGGGAGAAGGGGCTGCCCGGAGGAGTGGGGGCTCGGTAAAAGCAATGTCTGTTATTTTTGAGAGAAAAGGGAAAACTTTGGGGAGCTCACTTCATTTCAGGAAAACGACTCATTTTTTGAGGTTGTCTCCTCAAAAAAAAAAAGGAAACTTTCCTTAATTTTGGAACGTTCTCAAAATATGAGAAGTTTTCCGAAAATAAAGTGGGATCATCAAAATTTTCCCTTTTCCTCCAGTAAGTCAGACATTGCTTTTACCGTTTGGGCACTTTGCCACCTTTCGGTTTTGTTCTTCTACATCGGCCGCCACGCACCCTTGGAGTACCCTTTTACATCCCACCGTAACAATGGTGTATGAATGGTTACGCCTCGCAAATTTTGACTAATACAAGATTTCTTTACAGAGACAACATCCTGGAAGGGACTTTGTGCCGCATCATGACGGAGCGGCTTGGGGAGGACGGGCCGTTTGATTTTCTCCAGGACAACGCCCCCATCGACACTGCTGTTATCGTGCGGGAATGGTTCGAAGATCACCCCCACATTAACAAGCTCGCATGGCCGGCAAACTCACCCGACATGAATCCCATAGAGAATGTGTTTGGCCTCATGGCGCTGGAGTGGGACCCCAGGTTCGAGCGTACTGCTGAGGCACTGGAGGCCCATGCCCGGGAAGTTTTTGCTGCGGTGCAGAGGCGCCCCCAGATCTTCACCGCTCTGTCATCATCCATGCCGAGGCGCATTCAGGCCCTCATTGATGCCCAGGGAGGTTCCACTAAATATTGATTTTTTTTTCTTTCTTGGAGTGGACAAAAATTGTCCCTTGACATCTCGGAGAAGTCAAATTATTGTTTATTTTCTTTATTCTTTATTTTCTTGTTGTAAGATAGACTCATGATGTTATATTATGATTATTTATATTTTCAAAAAAAAAAACTAGTCATTCGACGCGTCCGTGCAACAATAGCCTATCTGTTTCGCTGCCCCAAAAGACTAGCCTATCTGTTTCGCTGCCCCGAAAGACTAGCCTATCTGTTTTTCGGCGCTTTCTGCAGCGCTGTCTTCTTCTTATTGTGGGTTTGCCAATATTAACGTCAGAAAAAAAGTAAAAACTGCTGCGTGTTCCTTAAAGATCAAGCAACAAGTGGCAGTTTTTACTTTTTTTCTACCGTTAATATTGGAAAACCCAGAATAGGAAGAAAACAGCGCTGCAGAAAGCGCCGAAAAACAGATAGGCTAGTCTTTCGGGGCAGCGAAACAGATAGGCTAGTCTTTCGGAGCAGCGAAACAGATAGGCTAGTCTTTCGGGGCAGCGAAACAGATAGGCTATTGTTGCACGGACGCGTCGCATTAGTAATGTATAAAAGTATACATTTAAAACAGATAACTGCTTCAAAATTTTAAAAACTCTAAATCTCACATCTCTCTATATTCCAATGGACTTTTTTCTCCATAAAAAGTGACATTTTTGTTCAAATCTTGAGGTGCGAATCTGCATTTTGCGCGTGACATAAGTATCCTAACCATAGATAACTTACATATACACTGGTGAGCAAAATTAGCGGTCCAGTTTTTCCTCCGCTCATAATTTCTTTCAAAATTGAGCTAGAAACTTAGAATTTGGAGGAGAGATAGTCCAAAGTGTTGTTGAAACGTCCCTAAAGTCGCAACAATCAAATCCACCCCCTTCATTTTTTTTTCCACCCCTCGCGTAAGACACTGTCAATTTTTGACACTTTCGCCGCGGCAAAAGTGTCCTTCCAGGTGTCGCAGAGGTTTGAAACTCTCATGTCCGACTCAGTTTTGTCTCCTCTTTCGATTGATACCGGAGCCACCCCCGTCGGACGAACCGTTCCGGAGCCACAAACAAAAAAAAACACCCCTATGTAGGGGCGATTTTTTCGGATTTTTTTTTCCAGAGTTGGGCGCGGTAGCAGGAGGTCCCCTGGACACGACAAAAGTGTCCCCATGTCCGTCGCACCCTCCAGGGGGTGTCCAGCCCCGAAACACTGACACCCCAAATATTGCTTTGTCACTAAAATCACAAAAAATGATCAAAAATCACGTTGCACAATTGATTTCAGCCGTCTGGATCGACACCCGGAGTGACAAACTAAAGACCGGACGGTAAAGCCGTTTTCGTGGGGGATGCAACCCCTAACTTTCCAACCCCCAGCGCAGGAGATGGAGGGCCGCCGGCGGGTCGCCGCGGTCACGGTACGATGTGTGAGACCCTCAGGCACATCCACACCAATTTTGAAGTGATTCGGTCATTTCATTACCTTCCAGAATCAAAAATATGCAAAATCGTGTAAATTTCAACCCCTAAGTTTGCACCCCTTTTTCTCCTCAGCCAGGAGGGGCACATCCGCTCAGGTGCGCGAAGGAGCGCACATTCAACCTTTACCAGGGTGCAAACGCGCAAACCCCTGCGATCAACGTGTCGGCCGCGAGAGCGGGTTTTCTTTCTATTACAGCGAAAGTGCAAAATCAGGGAAAGGCTGGTTGTTTCTCGCGTATTTCGGCTGAAAACTTGCTTACAAATGTGTCAAGAGAATTATGCGTGTGTTGTTACGTCAACTGCTCGCGACAGAATTTTCCCAGCAATTTCGTAAGCAGGTTTTTGTTAAATCACTGTCAAAGTGCTAGCTTACGAAACCATGTTTCTTATTTGAGTTTTTTCCGCTGAAAACCTGCCTGCAAAGGAGTTTAGGAAAATCTGCGTATTTCATTTTGTAAATTTTCTCTGTGCAATACGTCACTTGTTCTTTTGTAGGCAGGTTTCTGTTCCTGTGTAAATTATTTCGGCTAAATACCTGCCTACAAAGGAGTTTAGTAAAATCTGCGTATGAAATTATGTTAAATTACGCCCCGCTAAACCTTATAAGCTTTCTTGTAGGCAGGTTTGCGTAGCACTTCCGTAAAATTAAAGAAAAAGAGAGAAGTTTATCGTTTTTAGCCCGCCCTTCTGCTTTGAAAAAGCATAAAAGCGGGCTTATGCAAACGACCTCGTGTCTGTCTGTCTGTCTGTGTGTCTGTCTGTCTGTCTGTTCCACTAGAAGGAGATGAGCTAGAGACTTGAAATTTTCAGGGTGTCTACAGTTTTACTCCTAGACAACGAAACGCCTACGGCAAATCCTGCCAACCCTCATTAAGGCACTGAAAAAAATTATAAAAGTTTTCACGGAATTAAAAAAAAATTATTCAACTTTTTCCAACCCCGTCGACCCGTACCTCTCCGGAAGCGTCTTTTCGCGTCTAGTTCAATGGTGCACACCGTTTTACGAAAAAATGGACCCAGCTCGCGACTACACTGTAAAAAGCACCCGTAATTGGTCCAGTTTTCAACTTTCCTCAACTCCATCGAGCTGCACCTTCCCGGAAGCGTCTTTTCGCGTCCAGTTCGATGGCGCCCACCGTTTTTCGATAAAAAGGACCCAACTCGCGACTACACTGTAAAAAGCACCCAAAATTGACCCACTTTTTAACTTTTACGCACCCCATCGACCCGCACCTCTCTAGAACCGTCTTTTCGAGCGCAATTCAGTGGTGACAACCGTTTTTCAATTTCCAGTGTTGCCAATCGTCAAAACTCAAACATTTCGATTATTTTCGACATTTCTCGATATTTTCCGATATTTTCGACATTTTTCGTTGTTTTTCGAAATTTTTTGATATAATTCGACATTTTCGATATTTTTCGACATTTTCGATAATTTTCGATATTTTTCGATAATTTTCGATAATTTTTGATATTTTTTGACATTTTTGATAATTTTCGATGTTTTTTGATATTTCGCGACATTTTTTACATATTCCGACATATTTCGATATTTGTAAACATTTTTGACAATTTTTGATATTCTTCGACATTTTTCGACATTATCCCTCATTTTTCGATGTTTTTCGACATTATCCATATTTTTCGATAGATCTCAACATTTTTGAGATATTTCGAGATTTTGCGACATTTTTTTACGAATTCCTACATATTTCGACAATTTTCGACATATCTCGACAATTTTTGAAATTTTCGACACCCCTCGACGCCTATACCATTAAAATTGGTTCGACGAGCGTAATTCAGTGTTGCCAACTGCTGCCAAATAAAGTCCGAGTTCGGCCGTTCCATCTGAGGCCGAACTCACGTATTTCGACATTTTTTCGAGATTTCCGACTCCCCTTTTTTGCCGAGTAACTGACCGTTTAGTCACTATCGGCACGTTTTCAAAGCAGAAGGGAGGGCTGTAGTTTCGGTGGTTCACCGTTACAAACTGCCTCTTTCCGAAGATAATGCCTTTACGGGCCGCAGGCCCGATCATTTACATGCTAAGAGGACGTTCTGTGTGACTTAGGGGTCGGGCCGAAGGCCCGACCGAACGCCGCCGGCAGGCCAAGCAGGCACGCCCCCTGCCGAACGGAGTTGCCTGCGTAGCAAAGCGGAGCTGGCAACGACGTTTGGCGGAAGGGCGGGCCTGCTTGTTTTACTAACAATCATAAGGAGTCAAGTTGAGTTAGCTCATTTGGACGCATTCCAGCAGTTTGGTCATGGAAAAAGGAGCCATCTTGAGTTATTGCATTCTGTTATAACTTGGAATAACGAGATAAGTTGAATTGTCTCCATTGCTCACAGGACAGGCCAAAAATGTCGCGGTATAGTTTCTACTGCATTTTCTAGTTGCTGGAAGGTAACCTTCTCACTGTGGCGAAGATAGCTCCTGATAACTTTGCTTAAGAGAAAATAATGGACATCTGATGATTTCCATTTCCTTCCATACATAATGCAGTGAGAATGATGTAAAACTATTGGGAAAACACTTCAAAGTATGAGGGTTTACCACATTTTAAGTTAAAAGAATTGTAACCTGCTCAAACCACACACTCTTGACAAACCGAAAGAAAAGAAAGAAAAAGAAAATAACACACGAGTCCCTGCGCAGTAGGGCCAACTACAAGCATGATGGTACCGTGTGGAAACGTGGAAACGAAGAGAATATCTACATTGACGATTGGTATTATACACAGAGCAGAGTCGTCTACCTGTCTTTCAGACGCGTTGATCAACAAAAACATTACTTTTTAGCCCGCCCTTCTGCTTTGAAAAAGCTTCAGAGCGGGCTTATGCAATCGATCTGGTGTCTGTCTGTCTGTCTGTCTGTCTGTTTGTCTGTCTGTCTGTCTGTCTGTTCCACTCGAAGGAGTTGAGCTAGAGAGTTGAAATTTTTAGGGTATCTTAAGGGTCACTCCTGGACAACGAAACGCCTGGTGCAAATCCCGCCAACCCTAATTAAGGCACTGAAAAAAATTATTAAAGTTTTCACGGAATAAACAAAATATTCAACTTTTTCCAACCCCGTCGACCCGTACCTCTCCGGAAGCGTCTTTTCGCGTCTAGTTCAATGGTGCACACCGTTTTACAAAAAAATGGACCCAGCTCGCGACTACACTGTAAAAAGCACCCGTAATTGGTCCAGTTTTTAACTTTTCTCAACCCCGTCGACCCGTACCTCCCCGGAAGCGTCTTTTTGCGTCCAGTTCAATGGCGCCCACCGTTTTTCGATAAAAAGGACCCAACTCACGACGACACTGTAAAAAGCACCCAAAATTGACCCACTTTTCAACTTTAACGAACCCCATCGACCCGCACCTCTCTAGAACCGTCTTTTCGAGCGCAATTCAGTGGTGCCAACCGTTTTTCAATTTCCACAGTTGCCAATCGTCCAAACTCAAACATTTCGATTATTTTCGACATTTCTCGATATTTTCCGATATTTTTCGATACTTTCGACATTTTTCGTTGTTTTTCGATATTTTTTGATATTGTTCGACATTTGCGATATTTTTCGATAATTTTCGACATTTTCGATAATTTTCGATATTTTTCGATAATTTTTGATAGTTTTTGATATTTTTTGACATTTTTGATAATTTTCGATGTATTTTGATATTTTTCGACATTGTTGATATATTCCGACATATTTCGATATTTGTAAACATTTTTGACAATTTTTGATATTTTTCGACATTTTTCGACATTATCCCTCATTTTTCGATGTTTTTCGATGTTTTCCGACATTTTCTATATTTTTCGATAGATCTCAATATTTTAAAGATATTTCGAGATTTTTCGACATTTTTGACGTATTTCTACATATTTCGACAATTTTCGACATATTTCGACAATTTTTTGAAATTTTCGACACCCCTCGACGCCTTTATCGTTAAAATCGTTTCGACGAGCGTAATTCAGTGTTGCCAACTGCTGCCAAATAAAGTCCGAGTTCGACCGTTCCATCTAAGGCCGAACTCACGTATTTCGACATTTTTCGAGATTTCTGACTCCCCGTATTTGCCAAAAAACTGACCGTTTAGTCACCATCAGCACGTTTTCAAAGCAGAAGGGAGGGCTGTAGTTTCGGTGGTTCACCGTTACAAACTGCCTCTTTCCGAAGAGAATGCCTTTACGGGCCGCAGGCCCGATCATTTACAAGCTAAGAGGACGTTCTGCGTGACTTAGGGGTCGGGCCGAAGGCCCGACCGAACGCCGCCGGCAGGCCAAGCAGGCACGCCCCCTTCCGAACGGAGTTGCCAGCGTAGCAAAGCGGAGCTGGCAATGACGTTTGGCGGAAGGGCGGGCCTGCTTGTTCTGAGTTGTGTGTGCTAAAAACCTACCTGCAATGATGACACGGGTGTTTTTCGTAAGTTTGCTCGTAACGTGACGACCTGCAGTTCCCTTGAGCTATTTTGTAAGTGGTTTTTCTTTGTATTACAGCAAAAGTGCAATATCAGGGAAAGGCTGGTTGTTTCTCGCGTATTTCGGCTGAAAACTTGCTTACAAATGTGTCGAGAGAATTATGCGTGTGTTGTTACGTCAACTGCTCGCGACAGAATTTTTCCAGCAATTTCGTAAGCAGGTTTTTGTTAAATCACTGTCAAAGTGCTAGCTTACGAAACCATGTTTCTTATTTGAGTTTTTTCCGCTGAAAACCTGCCTGCAAAGGAGTTCAGGAAAATCTGCGTATTTCATTTTGTAAATTTTCTCTGTGCAATACGTCACTTGTTCTTTTGTAGGCAGGTTTCTGTTCCTGTGTGAGTTTTTTCGGCTGAATACCTGCCTACAAAGGAGTTCAGTAAAATCTGCGTATGAAATTATGTTAAATTACGCCCCGCTAAACTTTATAAGCTTTCTTGTAGGCGGGTTTGCTTAGCACTTCCGTAAAATTAATGGAAAAACCAAGAATTTATCGTTTTTCTGAGTTGTGTGTGCTGAAAACCTACCTGCAACGATGACACGGGTGTTTTTCGTAAGTTTTCTTGTAACGTGACGACCTGCAGTTCCCTTGAGCTATTTTGTAAGTGGGTTTTCTTTGTATTACAGCGAAAGTGCAATATCAGGGAAAGGCTGGTTGTTTCTCGCGTATTTCGGCTGAAAACTTGCTTACAAATGTGTCGAGAGAATTATGCGTGTGTTGTTACGTCAACTGCTCGCGACAGAATTTTCCCAGCAATTTCGTAAGCAGGTTTTTGTTAAATCACTGTCAAAGTGCTAGCTTACGAAACCATGTTTCTTATTTGAGTTTTTTTCCGCTGAAAACCTGCCTGCAAAGGAGTTTAGGAAAATCTGCGTATTTCATTTTGTAAATTTTCTCTGTGCAATACGTCACTTGTTCTTTTGTAGGCAGGTTTCTGTTCCTGTGTAAATTATTTCGGCTAAATACCTGCCTACAAAGGAGTTTAGTAAAGTCTGCGTATGAAATTATGTTAAATTACGCCCCGCTAAACTTTATAAGCTTTCTTGTAGGCGGGTTTGCTTAGCACTTCCGTAAAATTAATGGAAAAACCAAGAATTTATCGTTTTTCTGAGTTGTGTGTGCTGAAAACCTACCTGCAACGATGACACGGGTGTTTTTCGTAAGTTTTCTCGTAACGTGACGACCTGCAGTTCCCTTGAGCTATTTTGTAAGTGGGTTTTCTTTGTATTACAGCGAAAGTGCAATATCAGGGAAAGGCTGGTTGTTTCTCGCGTATTTCGGCTGAAAACTTGCTTACAAATGTGTCGAGAGAATTATGCGTGTGTTGTTACGTCAACTGCTCGCGACAGAATTTTCCCGGCAATTTCGTAAGCAGGTTTTTGTTAACCCTATAAGTCACATGTCCTACACAAAGGACGTTCACTTTAAAGGCGTCTGTATGGCGCAAATTTTCCCAGAGATGACCTCGCGGCACAAGAATGTGTTCCTTGCTGGCCCCACAATGCTTTGAATTCCGCGCCGGAACTTCAACGCATACCCAGTGGTGCCAACTGCCCACTAAAAATCGCCAAATCGCACACCCGATGCACGCCGGCAACTTTGAGCGTGTCACGACCCGGGAAAAGGCCCAGTAGATCTAAGCGGGATGGAAAATGGTAGTCTAAGGTGTAAGAAACAAAGTGGAATTCTAAACTTTTAAGTATGGTGCGTTTCCTGAAGCCCAGGGCTCAGCTTACAACGAACGTCATTTGTATAGGACATGTGACTCCAGGGCTACGAAAGTTGACCGAAATTTTCAGATTCAATTACGATTACGATGGGAGAGGTATTTGGCCAAAATAAGATGAAAAGTGTTAAATGCCATCATAAACGACTTAAGAACTCTCCGCGGGCCGCTCTCGCTTTGATTGTTTTGCTCGCGTCATCGCCACCGACTCAACACATCACGAAGCTCTGTTTGAGGCGTTTCACTGATGATTTGATTGATCATCACAGTTAGACGTACTAAATTACTATCCCCTGTGTTTGCACTATACTCTGTCCCAACTGGGAAGAAGCCTGGCGAGGGTCCGCGCCTATCCCTATGGAGCGCACCTTCTTCACCAGCTACCACTGCAACATTCTGACCTGCTCCAGCAGGCGAGGCCCTCGCAGACCCTCCCCGGGACCGTCCCGAACCCGCCCCATTGTGCGGGTGGCTCTACCACCGCAGCAACACTCAGGCTTCTTCCCAGTTGGGACAGAGTATAGTGATATTACTTTCAATTTGTGGGTCGAAATGTTGTTTTGAGTGTTCGGATGGCAAGGAAACCCGGGAAAATGAACGTCTCATAGGAATGACTTTATGAGTCGAGGGTCCCGAGTTGAGCTGGTTGAGCTTTCAGCTATCGCGTCTGTGTTTAACCGTAGCATTAAGTCGAAAATTAGTCATGAACTGTTAAAATATGATGCCAGTTATTTAAAAGTTCATTCCAAGGACTAAAGTCGCTCCTTTGTTCCAATTCTTAGCGAATATATTCTGGAAGTCACAATGTCCTATGAGAATGACGTTCGCGTTTCTTTGCTATTTGTACGCGTCAAGGAGGCTGCTTTACGGTTCAAATTGACTTTCACGACTGACAGCTATTACATATTACGGTTCGCAAAGCGCCACTGTGTACAGGGGGTGAAAATATACCCTACAAAGCGAAATGTATGAGGTGGTTACCCTGAAGTCACAATGTCACTTATAAATGACGTTGAGGTTCAAAAGACCTGAGGGCCTCAATTTTGAGCTAGCGTGGTTTTCCTTCAGGATTATGGTAGTTTGAACATTTTTACATCACACCTTATCAGAGGGGCAGGCGCATCTCAATGGTGGGGCCACTAGAGCGTTTCATGTAAAAAGTAGCACTTTTTAGAAGGATTTTTCATACTTTTAGCTAGGATGTATTTTAGTCTGGGGTTTCCCCTTTCCAGCCTAGGCTTCCAGTATACTGATATATACCTCCACAAAATTTGAATGGGCTACTTCCAGTAGTTCCTGACTTCAGTTATAGAGACCCTGAAGTCACCTGTCCTATATATGGGACGTAGGTGTAGAAACCAAACCGGCAGTCGGAGGAGGTCGGGACCACCAAAAATGGATTCTCCGACCTCCAAATAGCCAAGATAGCTCATAAAAAAGAATATTTTCCGTCGGGAAATTTTCTGTGACTTATAGGGTTAAATCACTGTCAAAGTGCTAGCTTACGAAACCATGTTTCTTATTTGAGTTTTTTCCGCTGAAAACCTGCCTGCAAAGGAGTTTAGGAAAATCTGCGTATTTCATTTTGTAAATTTTCTCTGTGCAATACGTCACTTGTTCTTTTGTAGGCAGGTTTCTGTTCCTGTGTAAATTATTTCGGCTAAATACCTGCCTACAAAGGAGTTTAGTAAAATCTGCGTATGAAATTATGTTAAATTACGCCCCGCTAAACCTTATAAGCTTTCTTGTAGGCAGGTTTGCGTAGCACTTCCGTAAAATTAAAGAAAAAGAGAGAAGTTTATCGTTTTTCTGAGTTGTGTGTGCTAAAAACCTACCTGCAATGATGACACGGGTGTTTTTCGTAAGTTTTCTCGTAACGTGACGACCTGCAGTTTCCTTGAGCTATTTTGTAAGTGGGTTTTCTTTGTATTACAGCGAAAGTGCAATATCAGGGAAAGGCTGGTTGTTTCTCGCGTATTTCGGCTGAAAACTTGCTTACAAATGTGTCGAGAGAATTATGCGTGTGTTGTTACGTCAACTGCTCGCGACAGAATTTTCCCGGCAATTTCGTAAGCAGGTTTTTGTTAAATCACTGTCAAAGTGCTAGCTTACGAAACCATGTTTCTTATTTGAGTTTTTTCCGCTGAAAACCTGCCTGCAAAGGAGTTCAGGAAAATCTGCGTATTTCATTTTGTAAATTTTCTCTGTGCAATACGTCACTTGTTCTTTTGTAGGCAGGTTTCTGTTCCTGTGTGAGTTTTTTCGGCTAAATACCTGCCTACAAAGGAGTTCAGTAAAATCTGCGTATGAAATTATGTTAAATTACGCCCCGCTAAACTTTATAAGCTTTCTTGTAGGCGGGTTTGCTTAGCACTTCCGTAAAATTAATGGAAAAACCAAGAATTTATCGTTTTTCTGAGTTGTGTGTGCTGAAAACCTACCTGCAACGATGACACGGGTGTTTTTCGTAAGTTTTCTCGTAACGTGACGACCTGCAGTTCCCTTGAGCTATTTTGTAAGTGGGTTTTCTTTGTATTACAGCGAAAGTGCAATATCAGGGAAAGGCTGGTTGTTTCTCGCGTATTTCGGCTGAAAACTTGCTTACAAATGTGTCGAGAGAATTATGCGTGTGTTGTTACGTCAACTGCTCGCGACAGAATTTTCCCGGCAATTTCGTAAGCAGGTTTTTGTTAAATCACTGTCAAAGTGCTAGCTTACGAAACCATGTTTCTTATTTGAGTTTTTTTCCGCTGAAAACCTGCCTGCAAAGGAGTTCAGGAAAATCTGCGTATTTCATTTTGTAAATTTTCTCTGTGCAATACGTCACTTGTTCTTTTGTAGGCAGGTTTCTGTTCCTGTGTGAGTTTTTTCGGCTAAATACCTGCCTACAAAGGAGTTCAGTAAAATCTGCGTATGAAATTATGTTAAATTACGCCCCGCTAAACTTTATAAGCTTTCTTGTAGGCGGGTTTGCTTAGCACTTCCGTAAAATTAATGGAAAAACCAAGAATTTATCGTTTTTCTGAGTTGTGTGTGCTGAAAACCTACCTGCAACGATGACACGGGTGTTTTTCGTAAGTTTTCTCGTAACGTGACGACCTGCAGTTCCCTTGAGCTATTTTGTAAGTGGGTTTTCTTTGTATTACAGCGAAAGTGCAATATCAGGGAAAGGCTGGTTGTTTCTCGCGTATTTCGGCTGAAAACTTGCTTACAAATGTGTCGAGAGAATTATGCGTGTGTTGTTACGTCAACTGCTCGCGACAGAATTTTCCCGGCAATTTCGTAAGCAGGTTTTTGTTAAATCACTGTCAAAGTGCTAGCTTACGAAACCATGTTTCTTATTTGAGTTTTTTTCCGCTGAAAACCTGCCTGCAAAGGAGTTCAGGAAAATCTGCGTATTTCATTTTGTAAATTTTCTCTGTGCAATACGTCACTTGTTCTTTTGTAGGCAGGTTTCTGTTCCTGTGTGAGTTTTTTCGGCTAAATACCTGCCTACAAAGGAGTTCAGTAAAATCTGCGTATGAAATTATGTTAAATTTCGCCCCGCTAAACTTTATAAGCTTTCTTGTAGGCGGGTTTGCTTAGCACTTCCGTAAAATTAATGGAAAAACCAAGAATTTATCGTTTTTCTGAGTTGTGTGTGCTGAAAACCTACCTGCAACGATGACACGGGTGTTTTTCGTAAGTTTTCTCGTAACGTGACGACCTGCAGTTCCCTTGAGCTATTTTGTAAGTGGGTTTTCTTTGTATTACACCGAAAGTGCAATATCAGGGAAAGGCTGGTTGTTTCTCGCGTATTTCGGCTGAAAACTTGCTTACAAATGTGTCGAGAGAATTATGCGTGTGTTGTTACGTCAACTGCTCGCGACAGAATTTTCCCGGCAATTTCGTAAGCAGGTTTTTGTTAAATCACTGTCAAAGTGCTAGCTTACGAAACCATGTTTCTTATTTGAGTTTTTTTCCGCTGAAAACCTGCCTGCAAAGGAGTTCAGGAAAATCTGCGTATTTCATTTTGTAAATTTTCTCTGTGCAATACGTCACTTGTTCTTTTGTAGGCAGGTTTCTGTTCCTGTGTGAGTTTTTTCGGCTAAATACCTGCCTACAAAGGAGTTCAGTAAAATCTGCGTATGAAATTATGTTAAATTACGCCCCGCTAAACTTTATAAGCTTTCTTGTAGGCGGGTTTGCTTAGCACTTCCGTAAAATTAATGGAAAAACCAAGAATTTATCGTTTTTCTGAGTTGTGTGTGCTGAAAACCTACCTGCAACGATGACACGGGTGTTTTTCGTAAGTTTTCTCGTAACGTGACGACCTGCAGTTCCCTTGAGCTATTTTGTAAGTGGGTTTTCTTTGTATTACAGCGAAAGTGCAATATCAGGGAAAGGCTGGTTGTTTCTCGCGTATTTCGGCTGAAAACTTGCTTACAAATGTGTCGAGAGAATTATGCGTGTGTTGTTACGTCAACTGCTCGCGACAGAATTTTCCCAGCAATTTCGTAAGCAGGTTTTTGTTAAATCACTGTCAAAGTGCTAGCTTACGAAACCATGTTTCTTATTTGAGTTTTTTCCGCTGAAAACCTGCCTGCAAAGGAGTTTAGGAAAATCTGCGTATTTCATTTTGTAAATTTTCTCTGTGCAATATGTCACTTGTTCTTTTGTAGGCAGGTTTCTGTTCCTGTGTAAATTATTTCGGCTAAATACCTGCCTACAAAGGAGTTTAGTAAAATCTGCGTATGAAATTATGTTAAATTACGCCCCGCTAAACCTTATAAGCTTTCTTGTAGGCAGGTTTGCGTAGCACTTCCGTAAAATTAAAGAAAAAGAGAGAAGTTTATCGTTTTCAGCCCGCCCTTCTGCTTTGAAAAAGCTTCAGAGCGGGCTTATGCAATCGATCTAGTGTCTGTCTGTCTGTCTGTTTGTCTGTCTGTCTGTCTGTCTGTTCCACTCGAAGGAGTTGAGCTAGAGAGTTGAAATTTTTAGGGTATCTTAAGGGTCACTCCTGGACAACGAAACGCCTGGTGCAAATCCTGCCAACCCTAATTAAGGCACTGAAAAAAATTATTTAAGTTTTCACGGAATAAACAAAAAAAGAAAATTCAACTTTTTCCAACCCCGTCGACCCGTACCTCTCCGGAAGCGTCTTTTCGCGTCTAGTTCAATGCTGCACACCTTTTTTACGAAAAAATGGACCCAGCTCGCGACTACACTGTAAAAAGCACCCGTAATTGGTCCAGTTTTCAACTTTTCTCAACCCCGTCGACCCGTACCTCCCCGGAAGCGTCTTTTCGCGTCCAGTTCAATGGCGCCCACCGTTTTTCGATAAAAAGGACCCAACTCGCGACTACACTGTAAAAAGCACCAAAATTGACCCACTTTTCAACTTTTACGAACCCCATCGACCTGCACCTCTCTAGAACCGTCTTTTCGAGCGCAATTCAGTGGTGCCAACCGTTTTTCAATTTCCAGTGTTGCCAATCGTCAAAACTCAAACATTTCGATTATTTTCGACATTTCTCGATATTTTCTGATATTTTTCGATACTTTCGACATTTTTCGTTGTTTATCGATTTTTTTTGATATTGATCGACATTTGCGATATTTTTCGATATTTTTCGATAATTTTCGATAATTTTTGATAATTTTTGATATTTTTTGACATTTTTGATAATTTTCGATGTATTTTGATATTTTTCGACATTGTTGATATATTCCGACATATTTCGATATTTGTAAACATTTTTGACAATTTTTGATATTTTTCGACATTTTTCGACATTATCCCTCATTTTTCGATGTTTTTCGATGTTTTCCGACATTTTCTATATTTTACGATATATCTCAACATTTTAGAGATATTTCGAGATTTTTCGACATTTTTGACGTATTTCTACATATTTCGAAAATTTTCGACATATTTCGACAATTTTTGAAATTTTCGACACCCCTCGACGCCTATATCGTTAAAATCGTTTCGACGAGCGTAATTCAGTGTTGCCAACTGCTGCCAAATAAAGCCCAAGTTCGACCGTTCCATCTGAGGCCGAACTCACGTATTTCGACATCTTTCGAGATTTCTGACTCCCCGTATTTGCCGAATAACTGACCGTTTAGTGACCATCAGCACGTTTTCAAAGCAGAAGGGAGGGCTGTAGTTTCGGTAGTTCACCGTTACAAACTGCCTCTTTCCGAAGAGAATGCCTTTACGGGCCGCAGGCCCGATCATTTACAAGCTAAGAGGACGTTCTGCGTGACTTAGGGGTCGGGCCGAAGGCCCGACCGAACGACGCCGGCAGGCCAAGCAGGCACGCCCCCTGCCGAACGGAGTTGCCAGCGTAGCAAAGCGGAGCTGGCAATGACGTTTGGCGGAAGGGCGGGCCTGCTTGTTCTGAGTTGTGTGTGCTAAAAACCTACCTGCAATGATGACACGGGTGTTTTTCGTAAGTTTTCTCGTAACGTGACGACCTGCAGTTCCCTTGAGCTATTTTGTAAGTGGGTTTTCTTTGTATTACAGCGAAAGTGCAATATCAGGGAAAGGCTGGTTGTTTCTCGCGTATTTCGGCTGAAAACTTGCTTACAAATGTGTCGAGAGAATTATGCGTGTGTTGTTACGTCAACTGCTCGCGACAGAATTTTCCCGGCAATTTCGTAAGCAGGTTTTTGTTAAATCACTGTCAAAGTGCTAGCTTACGAAACCATGTTTCTTATTTGAGTTTTTTCCGCTGAAAACCTGCCTGCAAAGAAGTTCAGGAAAATCTGCGTATTTCATTTTGTAAATTTTCTCTGTGCAATACGTCACTTGTTCTTTTGTAGGCAGGTTTCTGTTCCTGTGTGAGTTTTTAGCCCGCCCTTCTGCTTTGAAAAAGCTTTAGAGCGGGCTTATGCAATCGATGCGGTGTCTGTCTGTCTGTCTGTCTGTCTGTCTGTCTGTCTGTCTGTTTGTCTGTCTGTCTGTTCCACTCGAAGGAGTTGAGCTAGAGAGTTGAAATTTTTAGGGTATCTTAAGGGTCACTCCTGGACACCGAAACGCCTGGTGCAAATCCTGCCAACCCTTATTAAGGCACTGAAAAAAATTATAAAAGTTTTCACGGAATTAAAAAAAAACAAAATATTCAACTTTTTCCAGCCCCGTCGACCCGTACCTCTCCGGAAGCGTCTTTTCGCGTCCAGTTCGATGGCGCCCACCGTTTTTCGATAAAAGGGACCCAACTCGCGACTACACTGTAAAAAGCACCCAAAATTGACCCACTTTTCAACTTTTACGAACCCCATCGACCCGCACCTCTCTAGAACCGTCTTTTCAAGCGCAATTCAGTGGTGCCAACCGTTTTTCAAATTCCAGTGTTGCCAATCGTCAAAACTCAAACATTTCGATTATTTTCGACACTTCTCGATATTTTCCGATATTTTCGACATTTTTCGTTGTTTTTCGATATTTTTTGATATTATTCGACATTTGAGATATTTTTCGATATTTTTCGACATTTTCGATATTTTTCGATATTTTTCGATAATTTTCGATAATTTTTGATATTTTTTGACATTTTTGATAATTTTCAATGTTTTTTGATATTTTTCGACATTTTTGACATTTCCGACGTATTTCGATACTTGTAAACATTTTTGACAATTTTTGATATTCTTCGACATTTTTCGACACTATCCCTCATTTTTCGATGTTTTTCGATGTTTTTCGACATTATCCATATTTTTCGATATATCTCAACATTTTTGAGATATTTTGAGATTTTTCGACATTTTTTTTACGAATTTCTACATATTTCGACAAATTTCGACATATCTCGACAATTTTTGAAATTTTCGACACCCCTCGACGCCTATACTATTAAAATTGGTTCGACGAGCGTAATTTTAGTGTTGCCAACTGCTGCCAAATAAAGTCCGAGTTCGACCGTTCCATCTGAGGCCGAACTCACGTATTTCGACATTTTTCGAGATTTCTGACTCCCCTTTTTTGCCGAATAACTGACCGTTTAGTCACTATCGGCACGTTTTCAAAGCAGAAGGGAGGGCTGTAGTTTCGGTGGTTCACCGTTACAAACTGCCTCTTTCCGAAGAGAATGCCTTTACGGGCCGCAGGCCCGATCATTTACAAGATAACAGGACGTTCTGTGTGACTTAGAGGTCGGGCCGAAGGCCCGACCGAACGCCGCCGGCAGGCCAAGCAGGGACGCCCCCTGTCGAACGGAGTTGCCAGCGTAGCAAAGCGGAGCTGGCAACGACGTTTGGCGGAAGGGCGGGCCGGCTTGTTTCGGCTAAATACCTGCCTACAATAGGGATGTACACGCCAGTAACGTTACCGGTAAGTAACGGTATTATACCGGTAAAATACGGTAATTTACCTGCCCCCAGTAAAATTGGTAATTTTGGTAAAATTCGATTTATTGACTTTTCACAACTCATTTCATCATTTGCGCTGTCAGCGGGTGCGTTTCTTTGAATTTCGGGAAGCAGGCTCCCACTGTTCTTTGTATTTACTAGTCTGAGGAAGAATCGACGGATTGGGAGCCCGAATCGGATTCCGGCGGAGAGTCGGAGCCAGAATGCCACGCTCAAGAACCAGAATCGACTCGGACTCGACCAGCACTTGCCACACGGCCTACTCCTGCTGCACAGACACAACTCAGAACGCAGTCTGCCGCTGCATCTGCCGAAGCAACTCTAAGTGGTGGCCGACCAAAGCGTCTTCGGAAATAAATTGAATTTTGATATGCTCTTTCACCCTATTGTCCTCGTATCTCTGTGTGGATAAGTGACCTTGAACGCCTTGTACCTTGTTTTGTCCTAAAGCATTTAATTTGTCTATTCAAATAACGATTAAAAGTTATTATTTTCAATTTAGAAGTGTTTTAAGTTACGTTAAAATCAGCGTAAAACGCCATATTTTCTTAGGAACACTAATTTTTATCAAAAACGGTCAAAATTGAATTTTACCAATTTTACCCAAAATTACCGTATTTTACCGTATTTTACCGTACTTTACCGCTAGCTTTTAATTTTACGGTAAAAATACATCTCTAGCCTACAAAGGAGTTCAGTAAAATCTGCGTATGAAATTATGTTAAATTACGCCCCGCTAAACTTTATAAGCTTTCTTGTAGGCGGGTTTGCTTAGCACTTCCGTAAAATTAATGGAAAAACCAAGAATTTATCGTTTTTCTGAGTTGTGTGTGCTGAAAACCTACCTGCAACGATGACACGGGTGTTTTTTGTAAGTTTTCTCGTAACGTGACGACCTGCAGTTCCCTTGAGCTATTTTGTAAGTGGGTTTTCTTTGTATTACAGCGAAAGTGCAATATCAGGGAAAGGCTGGTTGTTTCTCGCGTATTTCGGCTGAAAACTTGCTTACAAATGTGTCGAGAGAATTATGCGTGTGTTGTTACGTCAACTGCTCGCGACAGAATTTTCCCGGCAATTTCGTAAGCAGGTTTTTGTTAAATCACTGTCAAAGTGCTAGCTTACGAAACCATGTTTCTTATTTGAGTTTTTTCCGCTGAAAACCTGCCTGCAAAGGAGTTTAGGAAAATCTGCGTATTTCATTTTGTAAATTTTCTCTGTGCAATACGTCACTTGTTCTTTTGTAGGCAGGTTTCTGTTCCTGTGTGAGTTTTTTCGGCTGAATACCTGCCTACAAAGGAGTTCAGTAAAATCTGCGTATGAAATTATGTTAAATTACGCCCCGCTAAACCTTATAAGCTTTCTTGTAGGCAGGTTTGCGTAGCACTTCCGTAAAATTAAAGAAAAAGAGAGAAGTTTATCGTTTTTCTGAGTTGTGTGTGCTAAAAACCTACCTGCAATGATGACACGGGTGTTTTTCGTAAGTTTTCTCGTAACGTGACGACCTGCAGTTCCCTTGAGCTATTTTGTAAGTGGGTTTTCTTTGTATTACAGCGAAAGTGCAATATCAGGGAAAGGCGGGTTGTTTCTCGCGTATTACGGCTGAAAACTTGCTTACAAATGTGTCGAGAGAATTATGCGTGTGTTGTTACGTCAACTGCTCGCGACAGAATTTTCCCGGCAATTTCGTAAGCAGGTTTTTGTTAAATCACTGTCAAAGTGCTAGCTTACGAAACCATGTTTCTTATTTGAGTTTTTTCCGCTGAAAACCTGCCTGCAAAGGAGTTCAGGAAAATCTGCGTATTTCATTTTGTAAATTTTCTCTGTGCAATACGTCACTTGTTCTTTTGTAGGCAGGTTTCTGTTCCTGTGTGAGTTTTTTCGGCTAAATACCTGCCTACAAAGGAGTTCAGTAAAATCTGCGTATGAAATTATGTTAAATTACGCCCCGCTAAACTTTATAAGCTTTCTTGTAGGCGGGTTTGCTTAGCACTTCCGTAAAATTAATGGAAAAACCAAGAATTTATCGTTTTTCTGAGTTGTGTGTGCTGAAAACCTACCTGCAACGATGACACGGGTGTTTTTCGTAAGTTTTCTCGTAAAGTGACGACCTGCAGTTCCCTTGAGCTATTTTGTAAGTGGGTTTTCTTTGTATTACAGCGAAAGTGCAATATCAGGGAAAGGCTGGTTGTTTCTCGCGTATTTCGGCTGAAAACTTGCTTACAAATGTGTCGAGAGAATTATGCGTGTGTTGTTACGTCAACTGCTCGCGACAGAATTTTCCCGACAATTTCGTAAGCAGGTTTTTGTTAAATCACTGTCAAAGTGCTAGCTTACGAAACCATGTTTCTTATTTGAGTTTTTTCCGCTGAAAACCTGCCTGCAAAGGAGTTCAGGAAAATCTGCGTATGCTGTTTTATAAATATACTCTGTCCAATACGTCAGCTGCTTTTTTGTAGGCATGATTTTCTGTTGCAGCGCTGTTAGTTTGCAAGGAAAAGGAAAACTTGCACGCTCTTTATATTACATTTACCCCAAACCTACCTGCAATGATGTCACAGGGGTTTTGCGTATGTGCTGTTGCATGATCAGGCCTTACTATCTATCCGAGCTCCTTTGTAAGTAGGTCTATTTAGGTGCCCTACTTCGATTTTTCAATTGTAATGTAAAGTTGGTTGTTTTTCATGTCATTTTGGATTCAAACCCACTTTCGGATTTGTCGAGAATGACATGCGAGTGTTTTAACGTGACTCGCGCTCGATCTTAAATTCCCTGCAATTTCAGCTAGTTTTTGTTTGTAATACTGTCTTTTTGCCTGTCTTTGAACTTATTTTTTCTTTGAGTTATTTTAGCCGAGAACCCACCTAAAAAGCAGCTAAGAATAGTCTTTGCAGCCTACAAAATGTCTGGTTTCTTAGTGAGATGCGAAGCAAATGCTTTTCATTTTACAAGAAGTGAGCATTTTGCCCTTTGATCTGAATACTTTGCAAGACTTAAACAGTGTGGGAGCACATTCGATCTCGGCTATCGAATCGGCATGGATGACGTGCTCTTTGAATTTAATGTATGGACTTGAAATAAAGCGTTTTTAGTGTGTTTTTAATATTTTACTGCATTTTTCTAAAACTTAACCCTTTTCCATATTACACTCTAGAAGGAAAAACAAATATTGGATTGTGGGGGGAGGGAGGGAGGGAGGGAGGGAGGGAGGGAGGGAGGGAGGGAGAGAGGGAGAGAGAGAGAGAGAGAGGGAGAGGGAGAGGGAGAGGGAGAGGGAGAGGGAGAGGGGGAGGGGGAGAGAGAGAGAGAGAGAGAGGGAGAGGGAGAGAGAGAGAGAGAGAGAGAGAGAGAGAGAGGGAGAGAGAGAGAAGAGGAGACTATTTTTCCGAGATATTTCCTTTGAGGGTGCGGAAGATTTTGCTAGAAGAACTGACGTGGACGTGAAATTTTTGATTTCTTCTGAATCAATCAATTTTCTTGTTAAAAACACGGCTAGAACTCAGTAAGGGACCAAACCGCACTGTAACGGGAAAAAAAGTTAGGCCGTGAAGAGTAATCACCTAGGAAACATGCCCAATTTCTTAATGAGATCCTCGGAAATGAATGAATGAATTAACAAATAACTGAATCAGTAAATAGAACGATGGGTTGCAAATCAAGAGAAGTCTACACTTCAATTCCAAATTGTAGGCAGGCCTCCGACCCAAGTAATCAGTATTAGAGGGCTTGTCTACGACGCTTGTCACCAATGCGACCCGTTTGAATTTCGCGGTGATCGCGCGGAATGAGAAATCGCGATGACTGCTCTGCATATGTTGGAGCTGGCTGGCTAACCTAGTGCGGATTTTTATCTCTCAACATCCCGCAATCGGTATAAGTCTCAGCGCCACAAATGATTTCTATCGCTTTCTGCAAGCAATATGTTTGGTATTTTCATATAAAACAGATCGATTCTGACATAGTTGAGTTTAAAATGACTGTCAAAAATGCGAGGTGGAGACGGGGTCGCCATCTTGCCTGGCAGCAGCCGCTCGTCTGCTAGGGCGCGCTGAGAGGGGACCCGTGCGAGGCTATCTGGGACCATCGCTATCGGCAGTCGAGGGACAAAACTTTTCAGACTGATAGTACAAGAGGCAATGGTGACAGTCTTTATTAAAGGACTGCTAAACAAAAGAGCAGCCCATGGACTCACCTTCGCCCCAGTCGATACATTGGAGAATGCTATTAAACATCTCAACAGAAGGCTTGATTTACAATCGGCTCTGGAACCGCCAGCATAAAGAATAAGGAAAGTGTCCACTACTGAGGAGCCACTAAATGACGAGCCCGACGATGAAACTTTCAACGTAGTAGTAGCTGCCTTGGAAGCTGCCACCTCTACAAGCACCACGGATGGAGTCACCCAGACCACAAGAGGAGGTGGAGGCGGTCGTGGCTCGAGGGGCGGTCGCGGTTCGAGAGGTGGACTAGGTGGACGAGGAACCTCCAGAGGAACCTACAAAAATAATGATAACAGGAAAGGGTCATTATTCTGTTCATACTGTAATAGGCCAAATTACACAGTTGAGTACTGTTATGACCGCATTGAAAAAGAAGGCGGCCAAATAGAGAGGTGTTTCTACTGTGAAAGGCCTGGTCACAGAGTTAATGAGTGCAGAACTAAAGCAAGAGATATAGAGAGCGGTACTTACCGAGAGAAAAATAGAAATGGAGAAATATAGAGCGGTACTTACCGAGAGAAAAATAGAAATGGACACCCTGGACCATCTAGGGGTAATCCTGGCTCTGCGAATCCTTTCCATCAAACTGGGGTGCCCTGGATGCCAAATATGCCTCCAGACATGTACCAAGCAGCAATGGCCTGGTATCGGCAAGGGGCGAATCAACACGCTCAAGAAAATGGCAATAATGCAAGAGAGGAAAGACGGGCACTTCCTCCACCAGAGGAAAAACCAAGCTCGTCTAATATGCCATATGTTCCCCCACAGGGAAACTAAAAGAGGCCCCGGCGAATAGGGCGAACGCCGAGGCTAGAAGAGACCAGAAACAAGGTGTAGAAACCATTACGGTCAAAAAGCCCAAAGAAAAGTCAAGGAGAGAAGAGAGGAGAAAGAAAATGGAAGACTGTCTAAAATGCATACCTGACGCAAAATGCAGGGCTTGCAATGTGGACAGAATAGCCCCTATAATTAGGTGCAAAATATTAAACAAGGATGAGGAGTGTGTGGCAGATACCGGAGCAACTATAACAGTCTTCAAGAAGACTAACAGAGAACTCCCCAGAGCGAAACTACGAATGAAAGGAGCAACATCTCATACGGGAACTCTGTACGGTCCTGCGGAAACAGAAATTAAGATAAACGGGAAATCCTTTAATTACCCAGTATACGAGGCGGAAATAGAAGAAAACCTGCTAGGTTTTGATTTCCTGGATGCCTTTGATGCGGAAATAAAAATCAAAGGAAAGGAAATAGTATTTGGAGGAAATTTCAGAGTTCCTTTTGAATTGGGCAAATCTAAGGAGAGAGGAAATTTTAACAGTGGTAAAACTTTCTATACCATTCGTGCAGGAAAGGAAATGTTGTTGAGACCTTTCGTGGTTAGAGAAATCAGTACTTAGAGACTGATTTTCCGGCTGATGAGCCAGAAAGGGTTTCTAGCGAGTTCTTTGCAGAAGGAGAGACAGGGATAGATTCTGAATCCGGTGATTCCCAGGTGCCGTCAACATCGGGGATATTACTGGACAAGGATCGAGGCAGCTGTGCATCCTCTGTAAAAACAACCAGTTTTGTTGAACAAGTTCGTTCACACCCAGTTTGTTCAGTTTTGAGTTCTGATAAACAGTTTCGAAAGTTTTGAGAGTTTTGAAAGTTTTTGTGAAAGCCAGCCAAACCACAGGCTCAACATCAGACTTGGACTGTTCGTCAATGGTAAAGGAGTTGGTCCAGTGGAAAATAAACTTACTAAACTTCCACCCACTGTTATCCCTGAAGCAGGCATAGTGCCTTGCGTTCCTGCCCCAATAAATATAACTCTTTCTAATCTGGGAGAGAAATGTCATGTCATCCCAAAGTATGCAATATTAGGTGAAGTCTACTTGCTACACCCACTGGGAGACGAGGTGAATGAGGAACAAACCTACCAGGATGAAGAGGAGGGAGGAGGGTGATGTAATGATAAATTCAGTCTCAACTGTACCCTCGAGCACCCATCAGCAACCAGTAAAACATCTGGTAAAACCCTTTTTGGATGCTGAAGTCGACATAGTGCCAAAAAAAGGAACCCATTCCCAAGGACAAGCCATTACCTAAAGATCTCAAAAAGATGGTTGATAGGTGTAAGAATCTTACCTCTGAAGAGAAGACACAAGTGGAAAATCTAATCAGGAGAAGCCATGATGTTTTTGCCCCTGATAATTTTGCATTTGGAACGTGCCCTTGGCTGATGTTTAGGATTGATACTGGAGATCATCCTCCTCATGCCAGACCAGTTCCGCTACATTATAGACAGGAGGTCTATAATACCTTTGCGAAATATCTAAAAATGGGAACCATCAAACCGAGTCAATCAGCTTGGGCGTCTCCAATACTCTGTGTCAGGAAAAAGACAGGAGAAGTTAGAGTGTGTGTGGATTACCGAGCGCTCAACGCCATAACAAGAGTACCAGCTACACATATACCTCGAGTACAGGAACTTCTCCAACATATAGGAGGAAAAAAGTTGTATCACAGCTTTGATCTGGCTCATGGATATCATAATCTGGAGGTACACCCAGATGATCAGCCAAAAACAGCCATCATACTCCCGGAGGATTTGGGGCTCCCAAACAGGCAGTATGAATACACCAGAATGGGTTTTGGGTTGTCCGCTGCTCCAGGTGCATTTCAACAAGTAGCCGACAGGCTTGTCACTCCAGCGCTTAAACCCGATAAAACCAATGACATAGGCCCAACAGTAGCAGCCTACATTGATGATATTTGCATAGCGGGAGACAATTTTCCCCAGATGCTGCAGAGGCTGGAAGCATTCTTCAATAGAGTCAGAGCAGGAGGTTTTCTCCTCAAGGCAAAGAAATGTGAAATTTTCCAAACAGAAGTTCCTTTCCTAGGTCATATTGTCTCGGAAACTGGAATCAAAACAGATGGAACAAAAATAGAGAAAGTGACTCATAGGCCAATCCCTGAAAACCTTAAAGAACTCAGGACGTGGTTAGGAATGGTAACCTATTATGCCAAATACATACCTCACATGGCAACCACAGCGTATCCATTATATAGACTCATGAAGAAAGGCGTTGCCTATGAGTGGTCAGAAGAATGCAATGTTGCCTTCAATAAAATAAAAAGGCAACTCACAACTGCCCCTATTCTGGGATCTCCAGACCCCACTAAAGGACCATTCACACTTACATGTGATGCAAGTCTGACTGGAATTGGAGCTGTCTTGACTCAGGAACAAGACGGAAAAGAAGTAACTATTGCTTACTGGTCCAAAGCGTTAACTGCACCACAGAGAAATTATTGTGCCACTCACAGAGAACTCCTGGCCTTAGTGGAGTCTGTCAAGGCATATAATTACTACCTAGCTCGTGCACCTTTTACAGTCAAATCAGATCATGCAGCGTTACAGTGGCTTAAAAATTTCAAGAATCCTACTGGAAAATTAGCCAGATGGCTGGAACGTCTTGCCCCTTATCAGTTTCAAGTGGTCTATGAAAAGGGGACGAAGATAAGTCATGCTGATGCGCTCAGTAGGAGACCAGACAGGCCATGCAGTAAAGACTGTCGCAAATGTAATAACCTGGAAAACAGAGACAAGGAGATTGATGCAGTTAAAATAAACTGTTTACAAACCCTCCCTACTGGGACCGAGTCTCTTCAAATTTTACATACCTATGGAGACATTCTAGAAAGCCCGGATGATTTACCACTGGTGCACGCAGTCAGCCATGACGGGAGGTTTGGAAAAGGGTTAGCCCAGCAGTTGGATTGGAAGACAAATTCTGTCTCAGAAAAGATTTCCTTGCGGAAAAAGATAGAGGATGTCCTGGATTGATAGCACTAAGAAGGTGAAACAAAATTATAGTTAATCTCATAACGAAACTAAGACATTATGAGAAACCCACACATGTGGATCTTGAGCAAGCACTACTGACCTTGAAAAACTGGCTGGAAATAAATGAAATTTACGAGTGGTGCCTTCCGGAGCTTAGCTGTGGTTTGGATAAGATTAATCTAAAATCCCTTCTAGAAATATTAATTAGGGTTTTCGGAAGGTCAGATATGACTCTAGTCATGTACCATTTCCATCCACCTGTGAAATGTGTATATGATGCGATCCAAGTTAAAACCTGCATAGAGGAATGCAAAGAGTGTGAAGTCTATGGAATGGAAGTGGCAGAAACTTAAATTAACTGGACACAGGTGGTACCTGATGGTGTTTCTCCCGAGCAGATGGTGAAGGACCAAAGGCTTGACCCGCACATCCTGCCCATACTGCTGGCAGTAGAGGAAAGACGACGTCCGAAATTGGACGAAATCTCTGGTTTAAGCAATAAAGCCAGATCGTTGTGGCATCAGTTCAATTCTCTCTGCATGGAAGAAAAGCTGCTGTACAGAAGACATGAACACCCAAGTGGACAACCTGAAAAGGAAAGACTACAGTTAATTCTCCCAGAGAAATATGTGAAAAATATCATTAAGTATTACCACTCACAAATGGGAGAAGGAAATCACTTTGGTATAACCAAAACTCTGGGTCACTTAAGCAGATTTTTCTGGTGGCCTGGTATCAGCACTGATGTCTCTGCACACATAGTCCGCTGTGAGACTTGCCTGAAGTTCAAGGGACCAATTAGGAAAAATAGAGCTCCTCTCAAAATATTTCAAGATGGAGTGCTGCATGGCAGATGGCATGTGGATGTGTGTGACATGCCAGTCACAACAGAAGGATACAGATACCTCTTGGTGGCTGTAGAAGCATTTTCGGGATGGCCGGTAATGGTCCCCATGAAGAATCAAAGTGCCGAGACAATTGCAAGAGCTCTTATCTCTGACGTTTTCTCTGTGTACGGAGCTCCGATCTCCATACTAACTGATCAGGGAAGGGCTTTTGATTCAGAACTCTTCAAAGAAATAATGGACCTTTATCATATCCGAAAACTGCGCACGTCCGGATACCAACCATCTGCAAATGGAAAGGAGGAACGCTGGATACGGACACTCAAGAAAAATCTGGCTATGCTAGTAGGGAAAATACAGCATAATTGGCCAGATTACATACCTTTTGTGGCTCAAGCCTACCGTAGCCTTCCGCATACTTCACATAAGTTCTCTCCCTATGAAGTAATGTTCGGAGCACCAATGCGAACACCATCCACACTCTCTCAGGGCATTCCCCCAAAGGTGCCGGAGATGCGACGGGACTATCCCTATGCGGTCAGGGAGGTGCTCGCTGAAATACATGAAACTGTACGGTCCATGAATCTCCAGGCTGCAACAAAAATGAAAAGTTACTATGATAGGACAGCAATGGTCCAACCTTTCGTAGTCGGAGATAAAGTCTTGCTCTATAGAAGACAAAGGAAGTCGGGAGAATCCCTCAAACTCAAGGCCCTATGGGAAGGTCCTTTTGTCATTATAACTATCATAAATGATTGCAACGCTAGAATAGAGAGGATTGACCCGCCGAAAGACAGAATGATAGTCCATATGGACCGACTAGCACTCTACCCAAGAACAGAGGACTCCGAAGGGGCATGGCTAAACTTAGTGCTGTCCGAGTGAACCTCGGGTTCCCAAGTGATGAGAGAGATGCAAATGTTTCGTGAGACATCGTATCATAGTTTCCTAACGAGACTATACTAGGCAACTGTCATTTTTGGCTGTACCGGGTGCCGCCCGACCAGCGCCTAGACCATTGTTGAGCCCGGGCGTCACGCCCCGCGGCCCCGCGCCGGGTTGCATTGTCGACCCCTCCCCAGGAGGAACGGGCGCAACCCCCACCTGTTACACGGTGAAACAAGAAGCTAGAACTTCAAGCACACTTTTGCCATATTCAAGGACCGTGCATCGGATCCAAGGACTGGTCCTTGGAAAATGGCCATTTTCGGGCTTTTTGACCGTTTTCAAGGACCAGTCCTCGAAAGTCAAGGACCAGTCCTTGGAAGTCAAGGATCCTGAATGATGGACCCTCCCGGAGGGCCCTCCCGGAGGGCCCTCCCGGAGGGGAGCTTCGGAGCTTCGGAGGCAGGGTATAGGCAAACCCATGGGGAGGCCAGGTGACAGGCAAACATCCGGTGTGTGGGGCTATAAACCGGCACCCGCTTCGCCCCACACACACTAAAAAAAATCAGGAAAAAAACTATCTTTAAAAAAAAATGAGGAAACAGTTAGGAAATTGTTTTAAACAACCATAATAAAATGAGGAAAAATCAGAAAAAGTCGTAAAAAAATAAACTTAAATTGGAAAAATCAGAAAAAAATCGAAAGAAAAAACGAAAAAGTCACTCACAATTGGAAAACTAGAGAGAATCATTTACTTGGAGGGGTAGGGGTGGGGGCAGTGGTGTTTTCCCAAAAAAATTATAGGCCATACGGTGTTGGGGGTTGCCTACTCTCCAGGCGCTACGTAGCTGTTGTGGAATAAAACAAAGAGAGACATTTGTACAGTCTATTTTTTAAAGCCACTTTTGGAACAAAGTAAGTGTGTCTTTCTTGACCTCTCGTTTTTTTGGTTTGTGTTGCATTAGCTGAGCAATGCGAATTTAACCACAATTTAGCATAAGGCTCTACATCGAAATTCCAGAGTTCGGGTCCATTATAATTAAAAACGGGGACTGTGCTGGGCCCTCTCCGGAAAATTTGGGGATATTTTAGGCGTATGGCCGCGTATGGGACCGTATGGCCTGAAAATTTTTATAGGCCATACGGTCCCTCTGATTTCAATTATAGGCCATACGGCGTATGGCCCCGTATGGCCCGGAAAACACCACTGGGTGGGGGACTCTCTTAGTTGGTCAAAATTCAGAGTGGTTTTGCCCCTGGTGAAAGCCGCATCGGTAGGCAGTTACCCGAAAGGGGTCGCCTGTTAGGTAGGCACGCCATTACATGCGCAAGTCAGGCGGGTCTGCCTAACAGGCGACCCCTTTCGGGTAACTGCCTACCGATGCGGCTTTCACCAGGGGCAAAACCACTCTGAATTTTGACCAACTAAGAGAGCCCCCCACCCCTCCAAGTAAATGATTCTCTCTAGTTTTCCAATTGTGAGTGACTTTTTCGTTTTTTCTTTCGATTTTTTTCTGATTTTTCCAATTTAAGTTTATTTTTTTACGACTTTTTCTGATTTTTCCTCATTTTATTATGGTTGTTTAAAACAATTTCCTAACTGTTTCCTCATTTTTTTTTAAAGATAGTTTTTTTCCTGATTTTTTTTAGTGTGTGTGGGGCGAAGCGGGTGCCGGTTTATAGCCCCACACACCGGATGTTTGCCTGTCACCTGGCCTCCCCATGGGTTTGCCTATACCCTGCCTCCGAAGCTCCGAAGCTCCCCTCCGGGAGGGCCCTCCGGGAGGGCCCTCCGGGAGGGTCCATCATTCAGGATCCTTGACTTCCAAGGACTGGTCCTTGACTTTCGAGGACTGGTCCTTGAAAACGGTCAAAAAGCCCGAAAATGGCCATTTTCCAAGGACCAGTCCTTGGATCCGATGCACGGTCCTTGAATATGGCAAAAGTGTCCTTGAAGTTCTAGCTTCTTGTTTCACCGTGTACCGGTTGGGTATTCCCTACTTTTTCTTCCAATCAGGATTTCTGTACTAGTTGGGCCAATCGGAACAAACCTTATGACCCGGCTAAACGCACTCCGCGTCGCGGCGCTCCGCAGCACGCCATCCACAGTCGTCATCCTCAGCTTGAGTCGGTTAGACGCACGCCGAGTCGCTCCAAGGTCACCCCTTGTTCACCATGAGCGGACCAGTCCCGAAGGAGAAGTTGGTGGAGGTGATCAAGAACCTCAAGGACGACAGGCTGAAGAAGAGGTATAAGGAAGTGTTCGGAGAGAATCCACCTGCAGAAATGAATTCAAGGGAGATGCAGGCGAGGATAGTGCAGAAGAAAGTGGAGTTGACCGAAGTACCTACGGACGACTTGCTGGAAATCAACAGCAGTGAGGCTGAAATCAGCGCCCTGGAAGACCAGCTCCTGGCTTCACCGGTCCACGAGCCTCTTCCAGCACCGGCTCGTGTTGCGTCCACCAGGCAGCGTTCTCCGTCACCGTCCCGTGCCTCCTCCATCCGGCACTCTGCTCCAGCACCGCCTCGTGTCTCCTCTTCTAAACAGCGTCCTCTACCCCCACCGCGTGAATCGACTGCAAAACAAGTAAGAAGCATCATAGTGAAACCACCGAGACATCACGTGAGGCGCCTTTCTCCAACCGTAAGGAAGGCTACTCGCCCTTCTAGACCGAGGCCGGGGGCTAGAAGACACTCTCCACCTTCAAGACCGATCAGAAGAGACACTCGACAGGCTAGAACTTCACTGACTTACCCGTCTAACTCACCTCTAAATCCTTATCCTTTCTACCCTGATGAGACTCCACGACGAACGACAATGACGTCGACACCAAGACCATCGATGCCTGATCCTTGCCCAGCACCGACCTACGGGTACATGACATCAAATTACAAACCTACGCCTACTGCAAAAACAATGGACTTGCCAAATATAAGGATTCAAGTGACAAATGACGAGCTCCCAAGACTGCTGGATGACGACCATCTAGACGGACTACTAAACGGAATGAAAGACTGTAACTTGACCACTGACTCACCTTCAACTTCTGCAACCATCTCTGCGACACCAATGAATCCTCAAGCAGCAGTTTTCATCCCGTCTTCTCCGTCACCTGCCGTTCTTCCTCCGCCTGCCGTTTTCCCTCCACCTGCTGTCACGCCTGCTGTCGTCCCGCCCCCAGCACTCTCGTCTCCGTCTGCGGCTCCGGGACCAAGGCGCAATCGGCAGAGGTGCCCAAAGTGCAGGGGTCGTAACCACGACTTTGCCAACTGCACTCGACCTTCCGCAGAGTTCCTGAGGAAGATGCAACAGACGTTATGCGTCGATCTGACGCAGAGGACTCCAAAGAAGGAAAAACAACAGCAAGCAAACCTGTCCGCAGTCCTCAGGAATTTCATCGAGGAGGCTTCACCGGAGATGTTGTCCCTCATTCCGGCCCCTCCTTCTTTGTAAGTTGACTGTGCTTATGCGCTGTAGAATTGGCTTTTAAATCAATAATAAAAAAAAATAGTAATTAGTTCTTGATTCCTTGTTGAATTTTCTTGTTCATTTCTTTTATTTTCAAAATGTTGCATTGTTATGCTATTAATAGAATTTAATTTAACTTATCTTAAAGTTTCTTTCAAGTTCTTATGTGTTTAAGCTTTTCATTTGAAGTCTTATATAATTTGTATGGATTAGTCTGAATAATAATGTTCTTTGATTCCAATGTAACTCTAACCTACTAACTATTCCCTTGTCTCTCCTGAAACTTAACCACAATTTAAAAACAACATTATACGCCAACTGAGCTGTGTTCCTACCTGTTCTAGTTGTGCCCCTGAACCTGTCTAATGTGTGCCCTTGACCGCTAAGACTGTGTAAACAAAGAAAACTTAACTGGTGTGTCCGAGACCTCTGGTTACAACACTTCTGTTGCGCACTTAAATGAACATCACTGTGTCGATGACCTGTAATTGGCTGAGCGATAGCGAAGCCTATTACGCCACTGAATTGCTAAAAAAGTTCAATGTCCGTCTGTCTGTCTGTCTGTCTGTCTGTGTGTCTGTGTGTCTGTTCGCACGATAACTCGAGAACGAGCTAAGATATCGACCTGAAATTTTTACTGTAGCTTCTTGGCCCAAAAAGCTTGGACGAGTTCAAATATGAGCACTCTAGCTCAAAAATTGACCCTGCTAAAAATTAATCTATAATTTTTTTAAAAAAATAGATTTTAAAAATTACAAAATTTTATGGTGTCCTAAGGGGTATCTTGGCAAGTTGCGACCCTACGGGCGAAAATTTCGTCCGTTTTGCTCTATCTCTTGCTGTTCAGCCGCTACAGCGGTAAATGTGGACGAAAAGTTGTCAAAATGCATGTTGGGTGTCGTTTTCAGGGTAATCTGTCGAGATGCGATCCTTGGGGCAAAAATTTTGTCTGTTTGGCTCTGCGGAGAAGGGTTTTGGGGCTCGGGCCCTTCGCGTAAAAATTGGAAAATTGGTTACATAATGAAAAGAGGCAAGCGGGGGTCCAGGGGGCGGCAGCCCCCTGGCTTAAATGAGTAAATCTTAAACCATACAGGCTCGTAATAAAAAAAAAAGCGTTGGTGCAGGGGGCGGCAGCCCCCTGGCTTAAACGAGTAAATCTTAAATCATGCAGGCTCGCCAGCGCCGCAGGCCTAGGTAGATGTACGCAGGCCCGTCGCAGGGTAACAGTGTTTCGCGATCTATCGCGAAGCCTGTTACGAGAGACGGTGTCTGGCGTACATCTACCTAGTGGTATCTTGATTAATAGACCTTCAAAGTGTGTCTTTGACCTCTTCTGAAATTACCAATTCAGGAGACATAAGGCGAACTTTAAAGATCTTACAAAGTAGCTTCTGAACTCACCTCTCAACTTTGCGAGAGAGTGGTTATGGTAACAAGTCAATTGATAAGTCTTTTAAATAGAACGGAAATGAACATAAATAATAACTCACTTTGAAAACTCAGTTTAATGCTAAATAAATTCCTCTCAGTTCCTCGTAGTAATCCTAGCAAATGAAGTCACTGAATCTTAAACTCCTTATCTGTGATTGGAAACTAAAAATTGCAATTCTTCTATTAGAATAGTAGTTTAGATCTGCTTAAATGGGCTAGAAGAATCTGCTGCCTTTAGAATGTCTGGCTAATTGCAGTTCCAAGTCTGAAGCAATCCTAACCTTTCTAATCAGTTTTGAAATTCCTTGTTTTAACGGCTCTTAGTCAGGCTTGTTAGTTTCCAGTGTTTTGAGTTAACCTAGAGATAATAAAAAGACTCAAGAGTAACTAGGTAGATGTACGCCAGACACCGTCTCTCGTTACAGGCTTCGCGATAGATCGCGAAACACTGTTACGCTGCGACGGGCCTGCGTACATCTACCTAGGCCTGCGGCGCTGGCGAGCCTGCATGATTTAAGATTTACTCGTTTTAGCCAGGGGGCTGCCGCCCCCTGGACCCCCGCTTTTTTTTTATTACGAGCCTGCATGGTTTAAGATTTACTCATTTAAGCCAGGGGGCTGCCGCCCCCTGGACCCCCGCTTTTCTTTATTACGAGCCTGCATGATTTGAGATTTACACATTTAAGCCAGGGGGCTACCGCCCCCTGGACCCCCGCTTTTCTTTATTACGAGCCTGCATGATTTGAGATTTACTCATTTAAGCCAGGGGGCTGCCGCCCCCTGGACCCCCGCTCGCATCTTTTAATTATGTAGCCAATTTTCCAATTTTTACGCGAAGGGCCCGAGCCCCAAAACCCTTCTCCGCAGAGCCAAACAGGCAAAATTTTTGCCCCAAGGATCGCATCTTGACAGATTACCCTGAAAACGACACCCAACATGCATTTTGACGACTTTACGTCCACATTTACTACTGTAGCGGCTAAACAGTAAGAGATAGAGCAAAACGGACGAAATTTTCGCCCAAAGGGTCGCAACTCGCCGAGATACCCCTTAGGACACCATACAATTTT
Source organism: Frankliniella fusca (assembly GCA_029379305.1). NCBI lineage: Eukaryota > Metazoa > Arthropoda > Insecta > Thysanoptera > Thripidae > Frankliniella > Frankliniella fusca. The sequence goes on along the minus strand of JAHWGI010000943.1, from coordinate 89,188 downwards.
GTAATTTATAAAATCTATTTTTTAAAAAAATATAAATTAATTTTTAGCAGGGTCAATTTTTGAGCTAGAGTGTTCATATTTGAACTCGTCCGAGCTTTTTAGGCCAAGAAACTACAGTAAAAATTTCAGGTCGATATCTTAACTCGTTCTCGAGTTATCGTGCGAACAGACACACAGACACACAGACACACACACAGACAGACAGACAGACAGACGGACATTGAACTTTTTTAGCACTCCAGTGGCGTAATAGGCTTCGCTATCGCTCAGCCAATTAATTGCGCACCTACTAATTTCTTACCTCAAAGAATAAGTTCCTTGGCACGTCCGTGCTAGGTCCGTGGCACATCTCACCGGTTGTCCCGCCAATTTCCGCTTTACGGGCAGTCTGGACCACTGACGTCACACAGCTGTCTATAGTAACTGGTGCCTATTGGCAGTCGGCTTCCAATGTTTACAACCAAGATGTGCTAGGATGTCAATAGACTATTAGAAATCACATATTGAGCTTTAATGTGTCAAGCACGGTTTAGTTTCACATAGAGTCAATACTTCCTCAGTTTTCTCTTGAATTATTCCTGTTGGTTGATTCGGGTGTCGGAAATAGTGGCCTGGTAGAACCCTAACCTCTAGCCTGGTGACAAGCAAACCTTTTGGAAACGCTGAAGCTTCACATCGCAGTCAACAACGCAGATCTCAAGCAACTTCACCACAAGTTCTACCAGCAAACCAACCTCAACGCTGATTTCAAGTGGACAAGACCGCCAAATAAAAGTTATTGGCTGAGCGATAGCGAAGCCTATTACGCCACTGGAGTGCTAACAAAGTTCAGTGTCCGTCTGTCTGTCTGTCTGTCTGTCTGTCTGTCTGTGTGTGTGTCTGTGTGTCTGTGTGTCTGTTCGCACGATAACTCGAGAACGAGTTAAGATATCGACCTGAAATTTTTACTGTAGCTTCTTGGCCTAAAAAGCTCGGACGAGTTCAAATATGAACACTCTAGCTCGAAAAATGACCCTGCTAAAAAATGATTTATATTTTTTAAAAAAATTAGATTTCAAAAGTTACAAAATTTTATGGTATCCTGTGGGGTATCTCGGCGAGTTGCGACCCTTTGAGCGAAAATTTCGTCCGTTTTGCTCTATCTCTTACTGTTTAGCCGCTACAGCGGTAAATGTGGACGAAAAGTCGTCAAAATGCATGTTGGGTGTCGTTTTCAGGGTAATTTGTCGAGATGCGACTCTTTGGGCGAAAATTTCATCAGTTTTGCTCTATCTCTTACTGTTTAGCCGCTACAGCGATAAATGTGGACGAAAAGTCGTCAAAATGCATGCTGGGTGTCGTTTCCAGGGTAATTTGTCGAGATGCGATCCTTCTGGGTGAAAATTTTGTCCGTTTGGCTTCGCGGAGAACGGTTTGGGCGCTCGGCTCCTTCTCGTAAAAATTGGAAAATTGATAGCAAAATGTAAAAAGGCAAGCGGGGGTCCAGGGGGCGGTAGCCCCCTGGCCTATTTTTAATAGAAAAAAGCGGGGGTCCAGGGGGCGACAGCCCCCTGGCTTAAATGAGTAAATCTGAAATCATTCAGGCTCGTAATAAGGAAAAGCGGGGGTCCAGGGGGCGGCAGCCCCCTGGCTTAAATGAGTATATCTTAAATCATTCAGGCTCGCCAGCGCCGCAGGCCTAGGTAGATGTACGTAGGCCCGTCGCAGCGCAACAGTGTTTCGCGAGCTTTCGCGAAGCCTGTTACGAGAGACGGTGTCTGGCGTACATCTACCTAGTGTATGGTAAAAATGCCAACTTAGTTAAGACACTTAGGAACGAGATGGTGTCTTTAGATAGGTTTAGCTAGTGGTAGGATGACACCAAGGCAACCTTTAATTCGAAGGAATTAGATGTAGTTGTAGGATAATTGGCTGAGCGATAGCGAAGCCTATTACGCCACTGGAGTGCTAAAAAAGTTCAATGTCTGTCTGTCTGTCTGTGTGTCTGTGTGTCTGTTCGCACGATAACTCGAGAACGAGTTAAGATATCGACCTGAAATTTTTAGTGTAGCTTCTTGGCCTAAAAAGCTCGGCCGAGTTCAAATATGAACACTCTAGCTCAAAAATTAACCCTGCTAAAAATTGATTTACATTTTTTAAAAAGATTAGATTTTAAATATTACAAAGTTTTACGGTGTCCTGAGGGGTATCTCGGCGAAATGCGACCCTTTGGGCGAAAATTTCTACCGTTTTGCTCTATCTCTTACTGTTTAGCCGCTACAGCGGTAAATGTGGACGAAAAGTCGTCAAAATACATGTTGCGAGTCGTTTTCAGGGTAATCTGTCGAGGTGTTATTCTTGGGGCAAAAATTCTGTCTGTCTGGCTCTGCGGAGAAGGGTTTTTGGGCTCGGGCCCTTCGCGTAAAAATTGGAAAATTGGTTACATAATGAAAAGAGGCGAGCGGGGGTCCAGGGGGCGGCAGCCCCCTGGCCTATTTGAAATAAAGAAAAGCGGGGGTCCAGGGGGCGGCAGCCCCCTGGCTTAAATGAGTAAATCTCAAATCATGCAGGCTCGTAATAAAAAAAAGCAGGGGGCCAGGGGGTGGCAGCCCCCTGGCTAAAACGAGTAAATCTTAAATCATGCAGGCTCGCCAGCGCCGCAGGCCTAGGTAGATGTACAGGCCCGTCGCAGCGTAACAGTGTTTCGCGATCTATCGCGAAGCCTGTTACGAGAGACGGTGTCTGGCGTACATCTACCTAGTCTTTATTACGAGCCTGCATGATTAGAGATTTTCTCATTTAAACCGGGGGGCTGCCGCCCCCTGGAACCCCGCTTTTTTGGCTGAGCGATAGCGAAGCCTATTACGCCACTGGAGTGCTAAAAAAGTTCAATGTCCGTCTGTCTGTCTGTCTGTCTGTCTGTCTGTCTGTCTGTCTGTCTGTGTGTCTGTGTGTCTGTTCGCACGATAACTCGAGAACGAGTTAAGATATCGACCTGAAATTTTTTTTGTAGCTTCTTGGTCTAAAAAGCTCGGACGAGTTTAAATATGAACACTCTAGCTCAAAAATTGACCCTGCTAAAAATTGATTTATATTTTTTAAAAAATTAGATTTTGAAAGTTACAAAATTTTATGGTGTCCTTAGGGGTATCTCGGCAAGTTGCGGCCCTATGGGCGAAAATTTCGTCCGTTTTGCTCTATCTCTTACTGTTTAGCCACTACAGTGGTAAATGTGGACGAAAAGTCGTCAAAATACATGTTGCGAGTCGTTTTCAGGGTAATCTGTCGAGGTGTTATTCTTGGGGCAAAAATTCTGTCTGTCTGGCTCTGCGGAGAAGGGTTTTTGGGCTCGGGCCCTTCGCGTAAAAATTGGAAAATTGGTTACATAATGAAAAGAGGCGAGCGGGGGTCCAGGGGGCGGCAGCCCCCTGGCCTATTTGAAATAAAGAAAAGCGGGGGTCCAGGGGGCGGCAGCCCCCTGGCTTAAATGAGTAAATCTCAAATCATGCAGGCTCGTAATAAAAAAAAGCAGGGGGCCAGGGGGTGGCAGCCCCCTGGCTAAAACGAGTAAATCTTAAATCATGCAGGCTCGCCAGCGCCGCAGGCCTAGGTAGATGTACAGGCCCGTCGCAGCGTAACAGTGTTTCGCGATCTATCGCGAAGCCTGTTACGAGAGACGGTGTCTGGCGTACATCTACCTAGTCTTTATTACGAGCCTGCATGATTAGAGATTTTCTCATTTAAACCGGGGGGCTGCCGCCCCCTGGAACCCCGCTTTTTTGGCTGAGCGATAGCGAAGCCTATTACGCCACTGGAGTGCTAAAAAAGTTCAATGTCCGTCTGTCTGTCTGTCTGTCTGTCTGTCTGTCTGTCTGTCTGTCTGTGTGTCTGTGTGTCTGTTCGCACGATAACTCGAGAACGAGTTAAGATATCGACCTGAAATTTTTTTTGTAGCTTCTTGGTCTAAAAAGCTCGGACGAGTTTAAATATGAACACTCTAGCTCAAAAATTGACCCTGCTAAAAATTGATTTATATTTTTTAAAAAATTAGATTTTGAAAGTTACAAAATTTTATGGTGTCCTTAGGGGTATCTCGGCAAGTTGCGGCCCTATGGGCGAAAATTTCGTCCGTTTTGCTCTATCTCTTACTGTTTAGCCACTACAGTGGTAAATGTGGACGAAAAGTCGTCAAAACGCATGTTGGGTGTCGTTTTCAGGGTAATCTGTCGAGATGCGATCTTTGGGGCAAAAATCTTGTCTGTTTGGCCCTGCGGAGAAGGGTTTTGGGGCTCGGGCCCTTCGCGTAAAAATTGGAAAATTGGTTACATAATGAAAAGAGGCGAGCGGGGGTGCAGGGGGCGGTTGCCCCCTGGCCTAATTTAAATAAAGAAAAGCGGGGATCCAGGGGGCGGCAGCCCCCTGGCTTAAATGAGAAAATCTTAAACCATGCAGGCTCGAAGTTAAAAAAAAAAGGGGGGGTCCAGGGGGCGGCAGCCCCCTGGCTAAAATGAGTAAATCGTAAATCATGCGGGCTCGCCAGCGCCGCAGGCCTAGGTAGATGTGCGCAGGCTCGTCGCAGCGTAACAGTGTTTCGCGATCTATCGCGAAGCCTGTTACGAGAGACGGTGTCTGGCGTACATCTACCTAGTTAATCTGTGCAAAGCTTTTGTCTGTTTCTTATGTTACAGTTCAGCACCCACTAATCCAGATCTTTTGATTGAGTCCCTCAAGTGGCTAACAACGGCATGTGTCAGTCCCTACTGCAGAGGGCATCTGCTAGTTTCCCCTTGACACGGCATTGTGAATGGACTTCGATCTACCCTTTATTTTAAATTTTGTTTAAACCAACGTTCCTGTGGTCCCTGGTCTGACAAACCGAGATCAACACACTGGTGTATGGGCGTTTGGTTCTTACAGGGCCTCTGGCGAAGAACCAAGATAACTCATCAATTAGATTTAAGATTTTTCCCTTAACTTTTTACGAGTGATTGGCTGAGCGATAGCGAAGCCTATTACGCCACTGGAGTGCTAAAAAAGTTCAGTGTCCGTCTGTCTGTCTGTCTGTCTGTGTGTGTGTCTGTGTGTCTGTGTGTCTGTTCGCACGATAACTCGAGAACGAGTTAAGATATCGACCTGAAATTTTTACTGTAGCTTCTTGGCCTAAAAAGCTCGGACGAGTTCAAATATGAACACTCTAGCTCGAAAATTGACCCTGCTAAACTAGGTAGATGTACGCCAGACACCGTCTCTCGTAACAGGCTTCGCGATAGATCGCGAAACACTGTTACGCTGCGACGGGCCTGCGTACATCTACCTAGGCCTGCGGCGCTGGCGAGCCTGCATGATTTAAGATTTACTCGTTTCAGCCAGGGGGCTGCCGCCCCCTGGACCCCCGCTTTTTTTTTTTTTTTTCTTTTACGAGCCTGCATGGTTGAAGATTTACTCATTTAAGCCAGGGGGCTGCCGCCCCCTGGACCCCCGCTTTTCTTTACTACGAGCCTGCATGATTTGAGATTTACTCATTTAAGCCAGGGGGCTGCCGCCCCCTGGACCCCGCTTTTCTTTATTTAAGGTAAGCCAGGGGGCTGCCGCCCCCTGTACCCCCGCTCGCCTCTTTTCATTATGTAACCAATTTTCCAATTTTTACGCGAAGGGCCCGAGCCCCAAAACCCTTTTCCGCAGAGCCAAACAGACAAAATTTTTGTCCCAAGGATCGCATCTCGACAGATTACCCTGAAAATGACACCCAACATGTATTTTGACGACTTTTCGTCCACATTTACCGCTGTAGCGGCTAAACAGTAAGAGATATAGCAAAACGGTCGAAATTTTCGCCCACAGGGTCGCAACTCGCCGAGATACCCCTTAGGACACCATAAAATTTTGTAATATTTAAAATCCATTTTTTAAAAAAAATATAAATAAATTTTTAGCAGGGTTAATTTTTGAGGTAGAGTGTTCATATTTGAACTCGTCCGAGCTTTTTAGGCCAAGAAGCTACAGTAAAAATTTCAGGTCGATATCTTGACTCGTTCTCGAGTTATCGTGCGAACAGACACACAGACAGACAGACAGACAGACAGACATACAGACACACAGACAGACACACGGACATTGAACTTTTTTATTTAGCACTCCAGTGGCGTAATAGGCTTCGCTATCGCTCAGCCAAAAATGATTTATATTTAAAAAAAAAAAAAACAGATTTTAAAAATTACAAAATTTTATGGTGTCCTAAGGGGTATCTCGGCGAGTTGCGACCCTTTGGGCGAAAATTTCGTCCGTTTTGCTCTATCTCTTACTGTTTAGCCGCTACAGCGGTAAATGTGGACGAAAAGTCGTCAAAATGCATGTTGGGTGTCGTTTTCATGGTAATTTGTCGAGATGCGACCCTCTGGGCGAAACTTTTGTCCGTTTGGCTCTACGGAGTAGGGTTTTGGGGCTCGGGCCCTTCGCGTAAAAATTGCAAAAATTGGTTACATAATGAAAAGAGGCGAGCGGGGGTCCAGGGGGCGGCAGCCCCCTGACCTATTTTAAATAAATAAAAGCGGGGGTTCAGGGGGCGGCAGCTCCCTGGTTTAGATGAGTAAATCTTAAACCATGCAGGCTCGTAATAAAGAAAAGCGGGGGTCCAGGGGGCTGCAGCCCCCTGGCAAAAACGAGTAAATCTTAAATCATGCAGGCTCAACAGCGCCGCAGGCCTAGGTAGATGTACGCAGGCCCGTCGCAGCGTAGCAGTGTTTCGCGATCTATCGCGAAGCCTGTTACGAGAGACGGTGTCTGGCGTACATCTACCTAGTCTATACCATTGAATTGATTGCATAAATTTACGTAAAACTAACGTCACCTATTGTAATTGTTGAATCTGGTATAACGGGCTGCTGGAGTCTTTTCGAAGGAGGGAGTAGTGTTGTGAATAGCAGTTTTGTTTATTTACAAAGACTATTAACCTAACCTGCACATACTTATGGTCGCAGCCATCTTATCTTACTCCGACTCCAAGGCCTCTACAATGCTAGCCCATACTCTTTTGTTTCCTTTGTACACTGTTAAAAATTTTGTTGGCTGAGCGAAGGCGAAGCCTATTACGCCACTGGAGTGCTAAAAAAGTTCAATGTCCGTCTGTCTGTCTGTGTGTCTGTCTGTGTGTCTGTTCGCACGATAACTCGAGAACGAGTCAAGATATCGACCTGAAATTTTTACTGTAGCTTCTTGGCCTTAAAAGCTCGGACGAGTTCAAATATGAACTCTCTAGCTCAAAAATTGACCCTGCTAAAAATTGATTTATATTTAAAAAAAAAATAGACTTTAAATATTACAAAATTTTATGGTGTCCTAAGGGGTATCTCGGCAAGTTGCGACCCTTTGGACAAAAATTTCAACCGTTTTGCTCTATCTCTTACTGTTTAGCTGCTACAGCGGTAAATGTGGAAGAAAAGTCGTCAAAATACACGTTGGGTGTCGTTTTCAGGGTAATCTGTCGAGATGCGATCCTTGGGGCAAAAATTTTGTCTGTTTGGCTCTGCGGAGAAGGGTTTTGGGGCTCGGGCCTTTCACGTAAAAATTGGAAAATTGGTTACATGATGAAAAGAGAAGAGCGGGGGTCCAGGGGGCGGCAGCCCCCTGGCCTATTTTAAATAAAGTAAAGCGGGGGTCCAGGGGGCGGTAGCCCCCCGGATTAAATGAGTAAATCTTAAATCATGCAGGCTCGTAATAAAGAACAGCGGGGGTCCAGGGGGCGGTAACCCCCCGGCTTAAATGAGTAAATCTTAAATCATGCAGGCTCGTAACAAAGAAAAGCGGGGGTCCAGGGGGCGGCAGCCCCCTGGCTTAAATGAGTACAGTAAATCTTAAATCATGCAGGCTCGCCACCGCCGCAGGCCTAGGTAGATGTACGCAGGCCCGTCGCAGCGTAACAGGTTTTTTGCGAGGTATCGCGAAGCCTGTTACGAGAGACGGTGTCTGGCGTACATCTACCTTGTTGTAAATTAACAGGAAAAGTACTGTTAAGTTTGTTAGCAGTAAATCCTGTTTCAAAACAGGAAAAACTGTAAATTTACAAGGATGGGAAAAATCGAGGGGGCCGCGACTCATGCAATCATGTGTTCACAATCGGTGCAATCTTTGCAATCAAAGTAGAAAAAACCTGCGTAGTTTTAGAGAATTACTTGATTGTAGAACATTTTCTGGACGCACTTAGCCTAAATAGCTCAAAAATATACTTCAATACTAATTAATTCGAAAATAAAGCTGTGCAATCCAGCGCAATCGTGCAATCTGTGTTCACGCTTTGGTCGAGTCGCGCCCCCCTCGGGAAAAATCTCAAAATCGGTTTTTTCGTCGAAATGTATTGACTTCTTTTTGCACTTATATCTCTCTTCTGTAACATTACAAAATTGTTGTATTTCGAACAGTAAGGGCTGTTAACAAAATTAACAGCGTATTTCCTGTAAAGCACCAGCATACACTGTTATTGGCTGAGCGATAGCGAAGCCTATTACGCCACTGGAGTGCTAAAAAAGTTCAATGTCCGTGTGTCTGTCTGTCTGTCTGTCTGTCTGTCTGTCTGTCTGTCTGTCTGTCTGTCTGTGTGTCTGTCTGTCTGTCTGTCTGTCTGTGTGTCTGTTCGCACGATAACTCGAGAACGAGTCAAGATATCGACCTGAAATTTTTACTGTAGCTTCTTGGCCTGAAAAGATCGGACGAGTTCAAATATGAACACTCTAGCTCAAATATTAACCCTGCTAAAAATTGATTTATATTTTAAAAAAAAACAAGATTTTATATATTACAAAATTTCATAGTGTCCTAAGGGGTATCTCGGCGAGTTGCGACCCTATGGGCGAAAATTTCGACCGTTTTGCTCTATCTCTTACTGTTTAGGCGCTACAGCGGTAAATGTGGACGAAAAGTCGTCAAAATACATGTTGGGTGTCGTTTTCAGGGTAATCTGTCGAGATGCGATCCTTGGGGCAAAAATTTTGTCTGTTTGGCTCTGCGGAGAAGGGGTTTGGGGCTCGGGCCCTTCGCGTAAAAATTGGAAAATTGGTTACATAATGAAAAGAGGCGAGCGGGGGTCCAGGGGGCGGCAGCCCCCTGGCCTATTTTAAATGAATTAAAGCGGGGATCCAGGGGGCGGCAGCCCCCTGGCCTAAATGAGTAAATCTCAAATCATGCAGGCTCGTAATAAAGAAAAGCGGGGGTCCAGGGGGCGGCAGCCCCCTGGCTTAAATGAGTAAATCTCAAATCATGCAGGCTCGTAATAAAGACTAGGTAGATGTACGCCAGACACCGTCTCTCGTAACAGGCTTCGCGATAGATCGCGAAACACTGTAACGCTGCGACGGGCCTGCGTACATCTACCTAGGCCTGCGGCGCTAGCGAGCCTGCATGATTTAAGATTTACTCGTTTTAGCCAGGGGGCTGCCGCCCCCTGGACGCCCGCTTCTTTTTTTTTTAATTACGAGCCTGCATGGTTTAAGATTTACTCATTTAAGCCAGGGGGCTGCCGCCCCCTGGTCCCCCGCTCGCCTCTTTTCATTATGTTACCAATTTTCCAATTTTTACGCGAAGGGCCCGAGCCCCAAAAACCTTCTCCGCAGAGCCAAACAGACAAAAATTTTGCCCCAAGAATCGCATCTCGACAGACTACCCTAAAAATGACACCCAACATGCATTTTGACGACTTTTCGTCCACATTTACCGCTGTAGCGGCTAAACAGTAAGAGATAGAGCAAAACGGACAAAATTTTTGCCTTAAGGGTCGCAACTCGCCGAGATATCCCTTAGGACACCATAAAATTTTGTAAGTTTTAAAATCAAATTTAAAAAAAAAAAAATAGAAATCAATTTTTAGCAGGGTCAATTTTTGAGCTAGAGTGTTCATATTTGAACTCGTCCGAGCTTTTTAGTCTAAGAAGCTACAGTAAAAAATTCAAGTCGATATCTTAACTCGTTCTCGAGTTATCGTGCGAACAGACACACAGACAGACAGACAGACAGACAGACAGACAGACACACGGACATTGAACTTTTTTAGCACTCCAGTGGCGTAATAGGCTTCGCTATCGCTCAGCCAAAAAGCGGGAGTCCAGGGGGTGGCAGCCCCCTGGCTTAAATGAGTAAATCTCAAATCATGCAGGCTCGTAATAAAGACTAGGTAGATGTACGCCAGACACCGTCTCTCGTAACAGGCTTCGCGATAGATCGCGAAACACTGTTACGCTGCGACGGGCCTGCGTACATCTACCTAGGCCTGCGGCGCTGGCGAGCCTGCATGATTTAAGATTTACTCGTTTTAGCCAGGGGGCTGCCGCCCCCTGGACCCCCGCTTTTTTTTATTACGAGCCTTCATGGTTTAAGATTTACTCATTTAAGCCAGGGGGCTGCCGCCCCCTGGACCCCCGCTTTTCTTTATTTAAAAAAGGGCAAGGAGGCTTCCAAACAGACAAAATTTTTGCCAAAAGGATCGCATCTCGACAGATTGCCCGAAAAACGACACCCAACATGAATTTTGACGACTTTTCGTCCACATTTACCGCTGTAGCGGCTAAACAGTAAGAGATAGAGCAAAACGGACGAAATCTTCGCCCAAAGGGCTGCAACTCGCCGAGATACCTCTCAGGACACACTTAAATTTTGTAAATTGTAAAGTCTATTTTTTTTTAAATATAAATCAATTTTTAGCAGGGTCAATTTTTGAGCTAGAGTGTTCATATTTGAACTCGTCCGAGCTTTTTAGGCCAAGAAGCTACAGTAAAAATTTCAGGTCGATATCTTAACTCGTTCTCGAGTTATCGTGCGAACAGACACACAGACACACAGACAGACAGACAGACAGACGGACGGACATTGAACTTTTTTAGCACTCCAGTGGCGTAATAGGCTTCGCTATCGCTCAGCCAAAAAGCGGGGGTCCAGGGGGCGGCAGCCCCCTGGCCTAAATGAGTAAATCTTCAACCATGCAGGATCGTAATAAAGAACTAGGTAGATGTACGCCAGACACCGTCTCTCGTAACAGGCTTCGCGATAGATCGCGAAACACTGTTACGCTGCGACGGGCCTACGTACATCTACCTAAGCCTGCGGCGCTGGCGTCTGCATGATTTAAGATTTACTCGTTTTAGCCAGGGGGCCGCCGCCCCCTGCACCCCCGCTTTTTTTTTTTTTTTTTTTTATTATGAGCGTGCATGGTTTAAGTTTTACTCATTTAAGCCAGGGGGCTTACCAATTTTCCAATTTTTACGCGAAGGGCCCGAGCCCCAAAACCCTTTTTCGCAGAGCCAAACAGACAAAATTTTTGCCCCAAGGTTTGCATCTCGACAGATTACCCTGAAAACGACACCCAACATGTATTTTGACGACTTTCCGTCCACATTTACCCCTGTAGCGGCTTAACAGTAAGAGATAGAGCAAAATGGACGAAATTTTCGCCCAAAGGGTCGCAACTCGCCGAGATACCCCTTAGCACACCATAAAATTTTGGAATTTTTAAAATGTTATTTTTTTAAAATATAAATCAATTTTTAGCAGGGTCAATTTTTGAGCTAGAGTGTTCATATTTGAACTCGTCCAAGCTTTTTAGGCCAAGAAGCTACAGTAAAAATTTCAGGTCGATATCTTAACTCGTTCTCGAGTTATCGTGCGAACAGACACACAGACAGACAGACAGACAGACAGACACACAGACAGACAGACAGACAGACAGACAGACAGACACACGGACATTGAACTTTTTTTAGCACTCCAGTGGCGTAATAGGCTTCGCTATCGCTCAGCCAATGAGAGAGACATTTATGTGTATGTGTCCAGGGATGGATAGATAAGGGAGTAAAACGGAAACGTTCACTAATATCATAGGTGTTTATGGTGATTCCTCTGCGACCTCAGCTTAAGGCCTTCTGTCCACACACACACACACACACACACACATATATATATATATATATATATATATTATATATATATATATATATATATATATATATATATATATATATATATATATATATATATATATATATATATATATCGATACCTACAAGGAAGACACAGTTCTGGGGCCCGAGGCAAGACTTACTTCTGGACCCCTCCGAAAGACTCACGTACTTTTTTTGTTATAAGATAGGAACTACGTGAGTCCGTGAGTCTTTTCGAGGGGTCCAGAAGTACGTGAGTTTTGCCTTGGGTCCCAGAAGTACGTTAGTCTTGCCTTGGGTGCCAAAACTACGTGTGTCTACGTGTGTCTTCCTTGTAGGTATCGATATATATATACATATATATATACATATATATATATATATATATATATATATATATATATATATATACATATATATATACATATATATATACATATATATATATATATATATATATATATATATATATATATATATATATATATATATATATATATATATATAGATACATAGCTATAGCTTTATAGCTCTAAGCTATAGCTTTAAGCTATACATATATATACATATTTCATAGCAGCCGCTGTTACAACAGGATGAAAGAGTTTACGTCTTCAGGAGAAACAGGAGGCGCGAGTGATGCAGTATCCGTGGCACATGAGCTCCAACATGAAAAAGAGAAATAATAAGTTAAAACATGGACAGCATGAAGATTGGGAAGGCGCCAGTCAGTGCTTTAAGGTCAGCTGAACGAAAGGCTATAAATCCCTGGGGTAAAATGAATATTGCCTCATTGTAACATCACCGCCCGCACACGCACAGCATAGACAGAAAAACCGCGAACTACTGCACGGCCAAGTGAGCTCACAGCGCACGCCTAGGGTTCGAGAATTACGAGTTTTTTTGAAATGGAGTAAGAAGCTTTGGTAAAAAACTGTAATTAACCGTTTTTTTAGAGTTTTTTTTTGTAATTTTGATGTTTTTTTGTATATTTAATCGTTTTTCACATTTCTCAGGCATAAGCGATCAGTTTTCCGATACTCTCACTTCTAATGACAATGACCACTGATCAAACATCGGCTCTGCAATGAAAATAAAACGTCCTCTTATGACATCATATGGGATGGGGTGTGTTTGGCATTCCCTTCCCCCTCTCTGTTACAATAAGACCCCCTATCCCCCTTGTTCCCGTCGCGGAGAAAATTTACCAGTTAGCGGGAAATTTCTCTGATCTTGGAAATCTTTGAAGCCAAAGGCAAAAGGCACAAGGGAATTTTTGAAGCCTGAAAGTTGATTTTTTTCGAAAAAGTTACTCTAAAGAGGAGAAATTGGGTGAAAAGGGAAATTTCGCTGCCCTGCGAGGGAATAACGGCCGCCACCGTCTAGCAACTCTGAGGGCGAGGGAGACGCTGACGCTGCTGGCTGCTGTTGCGGTGGTGGTGGCGTTGGTGTGTTGGTGGTGTGTGGTGGTGTGTTGGGTGAATTTCAAAAAGGAAGTAAATTCTGAGTTCAAACCCTTAACTTTCAGTTCGCATTCAAATACACGTACTGATCTCGTTATAAAATATTTTACCTAAATAAAATATTTTATTTGTTTGATTTTCTAAACAAACTTAAAGTGAAGGAAGTTTATTTTCATAGCTGCCTTGCCTACTGAAATGGAAGACTTTCCACAACTTATATGTTGGGTCAGACTGAGCATTTTAGTCCCACTTTCACAGAAAAACAAACAAGGCGACACCTAAAACAGTTATTACAGCCATTAAGGAATTAAAAATAACCCAAAATAACCCGATATTTCCAGTTTTGAGTAAATTACAAAAAAAAGTGGTCGAGTAAAAAACTGAAAATTACGGGTAATTTACTCAAAAAAAACTAGAAAATTACTTTTTGCTCGAACCCTACGCACGCCAGACGCCAGGGAGAAGATCTCGGTCGCAATCCTGACCGAGGACAAGAACTACTTGACGGCCGTGATAGGCCAGGTGCGGAGAAGGGAGGGGGGAGGGGGAGCGCTCGCCATCCTAACTAAGGACATGAAGTACTGCACGGCCAAGTGAGCGCACAGCGTGCGCCAGGCGCGGAGAGCGGGGGGGGAGGCCCTCCCCATCCTCACAAAGGACAAGAACTGCTGCACGGCCAAGTGAGCGCACAGCGTGCGCCAGGCGCGGAGAGGAAGGGGAGGGAAGCGCTCACCATCCTGACAAAGGACAAGAACTACTGCACGGCCAAGTGTGCGCACAGCGTGCGCCAGGCGCCAGGGAGAAGATCTCGGTCGCAATCCTGACCGAGGACAAGAACTACTTGACGGCCGTAATAGGCCAGGTGCGGAGGGGGGAGGAGAGTGCTCGCCATCCTAACTAAGGACAAGAACTACTTGACGGCCGTAATAGGCCAGGTGCGGACGGCGGAGGAGGGAGAAGCGCTCGCCATCCTAACTAAGGACATGAAGTACTGCACGGCCAAGTGAGCGCACAGCGCACGCCAGGCGCCAGGGAGAAGATCTCGGTCGCAATCCTGACCGAGGACAAGAACTACTTGACGGCCGTAATAGGCCAGGTGCGGAGGGGGGAGGAGGGAGGGGGGGGGAGTGCTCGCCATCCTAACTAAGGACAAGAACTACTTGACGGCCGTAATAGGCCAGGTGCGGACGGCGGAGGAGGGAGGGGGGGGGGAAGCGCTCGCCATCCTAACTAAGGACATGAAGTACTGCACGGCCAAGTGAGCGCACAGCGCACGCCAGGCGCCAGGGAGAAGATCTCGGTCGCAATCCTGACCGAGGACAAGAACTACTTGACGGCCCTGATAGGCCAGGTGCGGAGGGGGGAGGGGGAGGGGGGGCGGGGGAGCGCTCGCCATCCCAACTAAGGACATGAAGTACTGCACGGCCAAGTGAGCACACAGCGCAGGCCAGGTGCGAAGAAGGGGGGGGGGGGGGAAGCAATTGTCATCCGACAACTACTACTAGACGGCCGTCACAGCGCACAGCGCACGCCAGGCGCAGGGAAGAAACGGTCGGCTGCCTAAAATATTTACCCAACTCTGGCCGCTCTACACCTTACAGAAAAAAGATTTTCAAATGAAAGCTAGCCGGCCTCCTGCAGCTCCCAGCCAGCACTAATCCAAGAACAGCTTTTAAATTTGTAAAATTATAACACTTGTCTCGCCACGGTATAGCTCACAGACAAACATTTGAAACATGCAAGATGACTGGCCTAAACGCTCTCAGCACAAACCATCTTTGATAAAAATAGGAAATAATGACACATCTCTGGCCGTTCTACAGCTCACAGAAAAAGATTTTTAAATGAAAGCTGGCTGGCCTCCTTAAGCTCTCAGCCAGGGCTTCTACAAGAAAGGCATTCAAATTTTTAAGTTATCACACAGGTCTGGCCATGGTACAGCTCACAGACATAAATTGAAAATAAACAACCTGACTGGCCTCTCAAAGCTGTCAGCGCAAACCTTTCGTTCATAACATCTTTGACAAGAATAAAAAATATTCGCACAGCTCTGGCCGCTCTACAGCTCACAGAGAAAAATATTTCAAATGAAAGCTGGCCGGCCTCATTAAGATCTCAGCCAGGACTCTTACGAGAAAGAGATTTATTTTTATCAAATTTAAATACTAGTCGGGCCATGGTATAGCTCACAGACATAAATTCAAAATAAACAACCTGACTGGCCTCTCAAAGCTCTCAGCCCAAACCTTTCCTTCATAACATCTTTGACAAGAATAAAAAATATTCACACAGCTCTGGCCGCTCTACAGCTCACAGAGAAAAGAATTTCAAATGAAAGCTGGCCGGCCTCATTAAGCTCTCAGCCAGGACTTTTACAAGAAAGGCATTCAAATTTTTAAGTTATCACACAGGTCTGGCCATGGTATAGCTCACAGACAAAGCTTTAAAGGTCTCAGCACAAACCATCACCTTATTACACTTTTAACAACTGTATTTATCTTATCACATGCCTAGCAGTGAGTATGTGAATCATTACATTTAACTTGTACTAGCAGACCACGAACAGAATGGGAAATCAGTAGGAGACACACTTAACTTTGTTGGCGGCAGAAGTTAGCGGTTAGAGTAGTGTTGATCGTCATCTGCAGTACACTGTGGAAATGTTTCCATGGGTCGAAGTCAAAATGACGAAATCCTAGAACATGAAATGTTAGTTAGAGATACCCCAACCAGCTGAGTTATTTCCTGATGGCACATGTAAAAGGTGTTACATATTTTAGAACTCACCAGTATGAGGGCATCAAAGGCAGTTGGCAGTTACTGCCCTGCAAGTGCAGTGACCTTTAGTATTGGAGAAAATAGATGATTCAGACTGTCCTATGAAAGCAGTAGTATGAAAGTCTCTGGACGGAGTGAAGTCCTGTGCACACAGAAACTATATCCAATATCCAATATCCTGCATTTTTATCCCAGTTTTAAATCTCAAATTCCTGTAAACACTTCTCACCAAAAGAAAGGTGAACATCTATAGTGAAACGTAGCGTTAAGCACCACCAAAATCAAAGTATCGCCCTCTGGTAGAAATTTATTTTCCTGTCACCATGGGACCGAGCAGCAGTGAAGAACGACAAATAAATTGGACCTTCAACATCAGTACTATAAACCGAATCTCTGGTAAAAGATACGAACTGAAAACAAAATAGACAAAAATAAACAAACAAAAAACAATTAGACAAGGTAAATTTAGTGATCAGCAAGGGACTAGTTTTCTACATAATTATGTGCCTCAAGATAATACCATTAAACATGAAAGAAGGTTACCTTAAAGTATAGAATCCGTCTCACAATGAACAAATGATGAACAATAAAAGTTACTGAGAAATTAAGGTCATGATAGTAAAATTGCCTTACCACCCCATTAGAAATCCACCATCACTCGGTGTAAGATTTGAGATTTTCAGCAGCGCTCTTAGAATTGCCTTTGACAGAAATTGCGGCTGGTGCGATGAGTAACACAAAGCATGTTGAGAAAGATAACTGAAATAAAATAGAAAGTGGCTTTGTCAAACATTTCACTAGAAACAGCACATGAACACACGAAATTACTTCTGAAACTTACCTACAGCATTTAACTAGCACATCTCATTCATTCTTGTAGTCCAGCAATCCCATCATACTAGCAGGGGCAGCAAAGGGTACCAAAGTCGATAGGTAAAGTTCCTATCCTCCACCTACATAAAGCAAGGAACTTAGGTAATTTCAAGAAACGGCCACAACCTAGACGCCTCACAGTTGAAAAGTGCGTTGCGGGACACAGGTAAAAGGGAGAAGGCTAGGGGACACTGCACAACATCCTCAGGAAAATGACGACTCTGCCTTATCAGGAAACCCAGAAAACGATCTGAATACCCAAACACTTGCAATATTCACCAGTAACAAGGGAGAAATCTGTTTCAAGAGCTGGAAAGCATCACTTGATACAAAGATCCCATTTGAAATGGAACTCCGAGAAACAGAATAACCGTTACACAGGACGAAACATTAGTACTGATTCCAACATGTTGAACTGACCCTTACGTAGACTAAAGTTGTGCGTTGCAGGTATTTTCTTAACGAAAGTGAGGCCGCAGTCTTTTAAACCGATGCAGAATGTCTCAACCGCCGGGCTCACGGCGGCCGCTGCCGCCCGCCGCGCCGCACGGCCGCGTCACGCGTCGCGCTCCGAAGCGGGGAGCTTTGTAACGGTCTGTGTGCGGTTCAAATAGGCTGCTGGCTTCTAACAGCTTCAGTTAAATAAAATCTACTGAGCACAAAAGATTCACCCCAATCATTAATTTACAAAGTTGACGCAAGTTAACTTTAAATATTTTTTTGAAATTTATCTAACCGTTATACATATAAGTCTGGAGGGGAGGGGGACTATGTGGCGAGTCTGTTGCCAACCTGGTAACAGCGAGCCAAAGTTTAAATTTAGTTTGAATTTTCGGAAAACATTGTCAATTTATAACATCAACAATATGAACAATATTCTTTCTTTCCTTTGTATAAATTTTAAATTTACTGTACACTGCTCCTCACTTTACTCAGAGGGCTGACTGACTAATGTTTGATAGATGGCGCTGACATGTTCGCCCCGTGCCCGTGTTATGCTTGTAAACAACTCACCTCACAGAGAATTGCAATTTAATTTTTATTGTACTTGTAAACAAAACCAAAAAAAAAGTAGTTTCCGATTTTTGAAACGAATAACTAAGTTAGTAAACGCCTATTCTTTTGTGATAAGTACAATCCACAGGCAGACAGCATTACTTTGAAGGGCATATGGCCATAACCTCTCAGTGCTTATTCAGAATTCGATCATTAACCATTTCAGGAAACGAGCAACTGATTAGCAAGCCTGCCGGCCGATCGTGTCGTGCAGCGTTTGATTGACAATGAGTGCCCCAGACAAACCGGGTTGCGGACTACACCCGGGGGGGACCCGGGGGGGACCCGGGAGGGACCCGATTAATCACCGGAGTGTCCCGGGACAGACCCGGGAGGGACCCGGGTACCTCCCGTGAAACCACGGGGTGGGCCCCGGAGGGACCCGGTAATGTTCCGGGTAGGTGCCGACGTTTTGCCGTAAGCGGGCCGCCGGCGACCGCCGGGGCCGGTCGCAAGGCTCAGCCATCGGCCGATGCCTGAGGCGGTGGCGGCGCCGTCGCTGCGGTTCGCGGCAGCAAAGCGATGCCGACATAGGCGAGGGAGAGTCCCGAGGTAGAGCCGGGACGACCTTCCCCGGGCCTACCCCGGCCTCAACCGTGGCTCCTACCGGCTCAAGAGCAAAATTTTGCCCTGATACCCCATCGGGCTGTCGGCCAGCTCAGGGCCAGCTCGATCGGACGAGGTTCGTACCTTCCACGCGGTTTAGCCTGACTTCCTTCTGTGACCCACCCGAGCCCCCACCGAGGTTTCATCGGATGGCCTTCGGGCCAGTGCTGGGTCCCTCCCGGGTCCTTCCCGGGGTGTCTCCCGGACCCCTCCCGGGCTGTAACAAGCACGGCTAAAGCTAGGAATAATACAGAAACGCTTGGCGCCCCCTCCTTCTCTCTCGCTCTCATGCAAGGCAGCATGGCGCTGTCTCACTCGCACTTTTCTAGTTACGCGCCTGCACCTGTACCAGCCAGGGCCAGGACCTGTGGGGCGTCGACGTCATTGCACGTCACCGACCCCGCCGGCCCTCGTTTGCGAAGGCAACCCACCCCGGCTGGACCATCGCCATCCTGAGGCGTCTACGACTGCCACTTACACCAACAGTGGCTGGGCTGGGCTAGGCTGGGCGTGCTACTCAGGTGTTAATGCGGGCAGGACGACTGGTGTGCGCGCCACCCGCTCAACACCTGCACCCTGTCACCGGGCTGCCCTTCTCTCATGCTGACAGCCTACAAATACTGAATTTGAACAGCAATCGCCTCTCCGCGCGGGGTGGCGACCGAGTCTCAGGAGTCCCTCTCGAGCCCCTGCCGTGGCTTGGTGTAGGCAGGCCCGCAAGACATCCTTGCGAAAATGGTTGCCCAAGCTGCACGGCGGGCCAAGTGGCACGTTGCGCTGGTTGCGCGTCCCCTGCCTCTCCCTGCGTCGGAGCTGCGCCAAGCGTTTGTGTATTATTCCTAGCTTTAGCCGTGCTTGTTACAGCCCGGGAGGGGTCCGGGAGACACCCCGGGAAGGACCCGGGAGGGACCCGGCACTGGCCCGAAGGCCATCCGATGAAACCTCGGTGGGGGCTCGGGTGGGTCACAGAAGGGAGTCAGGCTAAACCGCGTGGAAGGTACGAACCTCGTCCGATCGAGCTGGCCCTGAGCTGGCCGACAGCCCGATGGGGTATCAGGGCAAAATTTTGCTCTTGAGCCGGTAGGAGCCACGGTTGAGGCCGGGGTAGGCCCGGGGAAGGTCGTCCCGGCTCTACCTCGGGACTCTCCCTCGCCTATGTCGGCATCGCTTTGCTGCCGCGAACCGCAGCGACGGCGCCGCCACCGCCTCAGGCATCGGCCGATGGCTGAGCCTTGCGACCGGCCCCGGCGGTCGCCGGCGGCCCGCTTACGGCAAAACGTCGGCACCTACCCGGAACATTACCGGGTCCCTCCGGGGCCCACCCCGTGGTTTCACGGGAGGTACCCGGGTCCCTCCCGGGTCTGTCCCGGGACACTCCGGTGATTAATCGGGTCCCTCCCGGGTCCCCCCCGGGTCCCCCCCGGGTCTAGTCCGCAACCCGGTTTGTCTGGGGTGGCGCCTCTGATTCGTCTTCGAATTCGGGAAGATCGGGTGATGTTAACTCGTACGTCAATATCATAGCCTGTGGGTATATTATGGACTAGCATTGCATTGTCGCAGTTAGGTCATAGTTATTTTGTGGAAAACCAAACTCATGTTCATTATCTGTCTCTGATTCTAACCTTCTCAGCAGCCCATTGGTGGGACGATGTTTTCGAAGCTGCCGACTTGGAAAAGTTTGTGAAACACTCTATACCTTTTCTTGATAATGCCCATGAAGGAGCTTCGAGTTCGAGTATGTATCTTTGTGTATCACAATAATTGCCTGTATAATGCAGAATGTTCTTTTGTGTTCGTTTTTTTTAATACCCTTTTTGTTGCAGAATTTCAGGGTGGTAAGGGAGACATTATTTTAGATGTTTTGTCTGTGTCTGATCTCTCTTCAACAAGCAGTGGGTCGCTTGCTCAACAGTACTCATCAGATCCGAAAAGAGCTTGTAGTGCTGATGCCTCACGCTTTCTGTACCCATCTCGCCTAAAAATTCTTGCTGCCAAGATTGCTTTGAACTCTGGGAAACAGTATTTGTCCAGCTCTGGCCAAGTTCGCAGAGCACGGCACCTCAAGAAATCCTGCCACTCCAACTGCAAGCGATGTCATCATCCAAAATTAACAGCAACTGAAAGACAAGTTATCTTGGACAAATTCTGGTCACTCAAGAATCATGAAAAGCAGTGGATGTTCATATGTAATCAAGTCAGTGTATCCAGCCCCAAAAGAAAGTTTTCTGTGCAAGGGTCCAAGGGAGAAAAAAGCTGTAGCAGGGAGTATTTCCTTACACGGTAAAAACCCGTCCTTGGAGTCCAAGGACAAAATGCACGTTTTCAAGGACCAAATGCACTTTTCAAGGACCAGAGGAACGTTTCAAGGACGGTCCTTGATAATTAACGACTTTTCAAGGACCAACAGAGGCGTCCTTGAACCTAAAAACGGCATTCAAGGACAGTCCTTGAACATAAAATCTGAACAACAAGGACCATCCTTAAAATCAAATGAGACGTCGAAATCAAGGAAAAGACAAGGTCCCATGGGTGCACATGAGGTTCCCCACCACCACTCAAGGTCCCAGGCGTGAACATACGGTCCCAAAAGTGTACTTTACGTCGCACCTGTCACTTGAGGTCCCACCTATTCACTTCAAGTCCCCCGGTGTGTACATTACGCCCCACCTGTTCAGTTGAGATCCCAGACGTGTACTTTAGGTCCCAGGGGTGTATTTCAGGTCCCACCAGTTCACTTGTGGTCCCATTGGTGTATTTCAGGTCCCACCAGATCACTTGAGGTCCCAGACGTGAACTTGAGGTCCCAGGGGTGTATTTCAGGTCCCCCCAGTTCACTTGTGGTCCCATTGGTGTATTTCAGGTCCCACCAGATCACTTGAGGTCCCAGACGTGTACTTGAGGTCCCAGGGGTGTATTTCAGGTCCCACCAGTTCACTTGTGGTCCCATTGGTGTATTTCAGGTCCCACCAGATCACTTGAGGTCCCAGACGTGTACTTGAGGTCCCAGGGGTGTATTTCAGGTCCCACCAGTTCACTTGTGGTCCCATTGGTGTATTTCAGGTCCCACCAGATCACTTCAGGTCCCAGATGTGTACGTGAGGTCCCAGGGGTGTATTTCAGGTCCCACTAGTTCACTTGTGGTCCCATTGGTGTATTTCAGGTCCCACCAGATCACTTGAGGTCCCAGACGTGAACTTGAGGTCCCAGGTGTGTACCAAAGGTCCAATATGTTCATTTGAGGTCCCAGACGTAAACTTCAGGTCCCAGGCCTGTACTTGAGGTCCCACGTGTGTAACAAAAGTCCCATATGTTCATTGGAGGTCCAAGAAGTGAACTTCAGGTCCCAGGCGTGTACTTGAGGTCCCACGGGTCTATTTCAGGTCCCACAAGTTCATTTGAGATTCCAGACGAGAACTTTAGGTCCCAGGCGTGTACTTGAGGTCCCGGGGGTGTATTTCCGGTCCCACCAGTTCACTAATGGTCCCATTGGTGAATTTCAGGTCCCACAAGATCACTTGAGGTCCCAGACGTGTACTTGAGGTCCCAGGGGTGTATTTCAGGTCCCACCAGTTCACTTCAGGTCCCAGACGTGTACTTGAGGTCCCAGGGGTGTATTTCAGGTCCCACCAGTTCACTTGTGGTCCCATTGGTGTATTTCAGGTCCCACCAGATCACTTCAGGTCCCAGATGTGTACGTGAGGTCCCAGGGGTGTATTTCAGGTCCCACTAGTTTAGTTGTGGTCCCATTGGTGTATTTCAGGTCCCACCAGATCACTTGAGGTCCCAGGCGTGTACTTGAGGTCCCAGGGATGTATTTCCGGTCCCACCAGTTCACTTGTGGTCCCATTGGTGTATTTCAGGTCCCACCAGATCATTTGAGGTCCCAGATGTGTACTTGAGGTCCCAGGGGTGTATTTCAGGTCCCACTGGTTCATTTGTGGTCCCATTGGTGTATTTCAGGTCCCACCAGATCACTTGAGGTCTCAGACGTGAACTTGAGGTCCCAGGAGTGTATTTCAGGTCCCACCAGTTCACTTGTGGTCCCAGACGTGAGCTTTATGTCCCAGGCCTGTACTTGAGGTCCCAGGGGTGTATTTTCGGTCGCACCAGTTCACTTGAGGTCCCAGGGGTCTATTACAGGTCCCACCAGCTCACTTGAGGTCCAAGACGTGTACTTGAGGTCCCAGGTGTGTAACAATGGTCCCATATGTTCATTTGAGGTCCTAGACGTGAACTTTAGCTCCCAGGCGTGTACTTGAGGTCCCAGGGATGTATTTCCGGTCCCACCAGTTCACTAGTGGTCCCATTAGTGTATTTTCATGTCCCACCATATCACTTGAGGTCCCAGACGTGTACTTGAGGTCCCAGGTGTGTAACAAAGGTCACATATGTTCATTTCAGGTCCCAGACGAGAAATTTAGGTCCCAGGCGTGTACTTGAGGTCCCAGGGGTGTATTTTAGGTCCTACCACTTCACTTGAGGTCCCAGGGGTGTATTTTAGGACCCACCAGATCACTTGAGATCCCAGACGTGTACTTGAGGTCCCAAGTGTGTAACAAAGGTCCTATATGTTCATATGGGGTTCCAGACGTGAACTTAAGGTTCCACGCGTGTACTTGAGGTCCCAGAGGTGTACTTCAGGTCCAAACAGATCACTTGAGGTCCCAGGCGCGTACTTGATGTCTCACGGGTTTATTTTAGGTCCCACCAGTTCACTTGAGGTCCTATATATTCATTTGAGGTCCCAGACGTGAGCTTTAGGTCCCAGGCCTGTACTTGAGGTCTTAGCTGTGTAACAAAAGTCCCATAAAATTATTCGAGGTCCTAGACGTGAACATTAAGTCCCAGGCGTGTACTTGAGATCCTAGGTGTGTAACAAAGGTCCCACCAGTTCATTTGAGGTCCAACTAGTTCACTTAAGGTCCCAGACGTGTACTTAAGGTCCCAGGTGTGTAAAAAAGGTCCCATACATCCATTTGAAGTCCTAGACGTGTACTTCATTTCCTAGTCGTGTACTTGTGGTCCTATGTGTGTAACAAAGGTCCCATATGTTCATATGGGGTCCCAGACGTGAACTTTATGTCCCAGGCGTGTACTTATTTGAGGTCCCATTCGTGTACTTGAGGTCCCAGCGGTGTACTTTTGGTCCAACTAGATCCCTTGAGGCCCCAGGCGTGAACTTGAGGTCCCACATGTTCTAATGAGGTCCCAGACGTCTACTTGAGGTCCGAGGCGTGTACTTGAAGTCCAACGGATGTGCTTGAGGTACCAGGCGAGTAGTTTTGGTTCTACTTGGTCACTTGAGTCCTCAGACGTGTAATTGAAGTCCCAGGCGTGTACTGAGGTCCCAGGGGTGTATTTCGGTACTCATGGTCACTTTAGGTCCCAGGCGTTTTCTCGAAGTGCTAGGGGTGTGCTGTCTGTCCCGGTGCTATATCCAATTAGGAATTGTTCGTTTGCACGCTCAGCGCAGCGCGCGCTTACGCGGGCGTGAGGCGGGCAAGCGGGGGAGCGGGGAGCAGGGTAGGGAGCGGCGCGACACTCAGCTTTCCCTACCCGCTCCCTACCCCTCGCCTGCCGACGCCCGCGTGAGCGCGCGCTGCGCTGAGCGTGGAAACGAACAATACTTAATTGGATATAGCACCGAGACCGACAGTACGCCCCTAGCACTTCAAGAATACGCCTGGGACCTAAGTGACCATGCGCACCGGAATACACCCCAGGGACCTCAAGTGCACGCCTGGGACTTCAATTACACGTCTGAGGACTCAAGTGACCAAATGGAACCAAAACAACTCGCCTGGGACCTCAAGCACATCCGTTGGACTACAAGTACACGCCTCGGACCTCAAGTAGACGTCTGGGACCTCAAGTACACGCCTGGGACCTCAAGTGATCTAATTGGTCCAGAAGTACACCGCTGGGACCTCAAGTACACGAATGGGACCTCTAATAAGTACACGCCTGGGACATAAAGTTCACGTCTGGGACCCCATATGAACATATAGGACCTTTGTTACACACCTGGGACCACAAGTACACGCCTAGGAAATGAAGTACACGTCTAGGACTTCAAATGGATGTATGGGACCTTTTTTACACACCTGGGACCTTAAGTACACGTCTGGGACCTTAAGTGAACTAGTTTAACCTCAAATGAACGGGTGGGACCTTTGTTACATACCTGGGACCTCAAGTACACGCCTTGGAAATAAAGTTCACATCTGAGACCTCAAATGAACACATGGGACCTTTGTTACACACCTGGCACCTCAAGTACACGTCTGGGATCTCAAATGATTTGGTGGGACCTGAAATAGACCCGTGGGATCTCAAGTACACGCCTGGGACTTAAAGTTCTCGTCTGGGACCGCGAATAATTTTTTGGGACTTTTGTTACACAGCTGGGACCTCAAGTACAGGCCTGGGACCTGAAGTTCACGTCTAGGGCCTCAAATAAATGTATTGGACCTCAAGTGAACTGGTGGGACCTAAAATAGACCCGTGGGACATCAAGTACGCGAGTGGGACTTGAAATGAACTGGTGGGACCTTAAGTCTAAACCTGGGACTTTAAGTCCACCTCTGGGACCTCGCTGATACTCCTGGGACCTCAAGTCCACCTTTGGGACCTCAAGTACACGTCTAGGACCTCAAGTGAACAGTTAAGACCACAACTACACATCTGGGACCTGTAGTTCACATTGGGGACCTCAAGTACACGTGTGGAACCCTAAGTGAGCAGGTGGGACCTCAAGTATAAACCTGAGACCTCAAAGACACAACTGGGACCTCAAGTGAGCAGTAGGGACCTTCAGTGAACAGGTGGGACCTCAAGTGAACGTTTCGGACCTCAAGTGAACGTTTGGGACCTTATATGCACGTCTGGAACCTCAAGCTGGGACCTCAAGTACAGGCCTGGGACCTGAAGTTCACGTCTAGGACCTCAAATAAATGTGTTGGACCTCAAGTGATCTGGTGGGACCTGAAATACACCCCTGGGACCTCAAGTACACGCCAGGGACCTAAAGTTCTCGTCTGGGACCTCAAATGAACATATGGGACCTTTGTTACACACCTGGCACCTCAAGTACACGTCTGGGATCTCAAATGATTTGGTGGGACCTGAAATAGACCCGTGGGACCTTAAGTACGCGCCTGGGACCTGAAGTTCACGTCTGGGACTTTCAATGAACATATGGGACCTTTGTTACACACCTGGGACCTCAAGTACACCCCTGGGACTTAAAGTTCACGTCTGGGACCTCGAATAATTTTATGGGACTTTTGTTACACAGCTGGGACCTCAAGTACAGGCCTGAGACCTGAAGTTCACGTCTGGGACCTCAAATGAATGTATAGGACCTCAAGTGAACTGGTGGGACCTAAAATAGACCCGTGGGACATCAAGTACGCGAGTGGGACTGGAAATGAACAGGTGGGACCTTAAGTCTAAACCTGGGACTTTAAGTCCACCTCTGGGACCTCGCTGATACTCCTGGGACCTCAAGTACACGTCTTGGTCCTCAATGAGCTGGTAGGACTTCAAATACACCCCTGGGACCTCAAGTGAACTGGTGGGACCAAAAATACACCCCTGGGACCTCAAGTACACGCTAGGGACCTAAAGTTCTCGTCTGGGACCTCAAATGAACATATGGGACCTTTGTTACACACCTGGGACCTCAAGTACACGTCTTGGACCTCAAGTGAGATGGTGGGACCTGAAATACACCCCTGGGACCTCAAGTGAACTGGTAGGACCGGAAATACACCCCTGGGACCTCAAGTACACGCCTGGAACCTAAAGTTCTCGTCTGGGACCTCAAATGAACATATGGGACCTTTGTTACACACCTGGCACCTCAAGTACACGTCTGGGATCTCAAATGATTTGGTGGGACCTGAAATAGACCCGTGGGACCTTAAGTACACGCCTGGGACCTGAAGTTCACGTCTGGGAGTTTCACTGAACATATGGGACCTTTGTTACACACCTGGGACCTCAAGTACACGTCTTGGACCTCAAGTGAGATGGTGGGACCTGAAATACACCCCTGGGACCTCAAGTGAACTGGTAGGACCGGAAATACACCCCTGGGACCTCAAGTACACGCCTGGAACCTAAAGTTCTCGTCTGGGACCTCAAATGAACATATGGGACCTTTGTTACACACCTGGCACCTCAAGTACACGTCTGGGATCTCAAATGATTTGGTGGGACCTGAAATAGACCCGTGGGATCTCAAGTACACGCCTGGGACTTAAAGTTCACGTCTGGGACCTCGAATAATTTTATGGGACTTTTGTTACACAGCTGGGACCTCAAGTACAGGCCTGGGACCTGAAGTTCACGTCTGGGACCTCAAATGAATGTATAGGACCTCAAGTGAACTGGTGGGACCCAAAATAGACCCGTGGGACATCAAGTACGCGCCTGGGACCTCGAGTGATCTGTTTGGACCTGAAGTATACCCATGGGACCTCAAGTACACGCCTGGGACCTCAAGTTCACGTCTGGAACCCCATATGAATATATAGGACCTTTGTTACACACCTGGGACCTCAAGTACACGTCTAGGACCTCAAGTGATCTGGTGGGAGCTGAAATACACCCCTGGGACCTCAAGTGAAGTGGTGAGACCGAAAATACACCCCTGGGACCTCAAGTACACTCCTGGGACCTAGAGTTCTCGTCTGGGACCTGAAATGAACATATGTGACCTTTGTTACACACCTGGGACCTCAAGTACACGTCTTAGTCCTCAATGAGCTGGTAGGACCTCAAATACACACCTGGGACCTCAAGTGAACTGGTGGGACCGAAAATATACCCCTGGGACCCCAAGTACACGCCTGGGACCTAAAGTTCTCGTCTGGGACCTCAAATGAACATATGGGACCTTTGTTACACACCTGGGACCTCAAGTACACGTCTTGGACCTCAAGTGAGATGGTGGGACCTAAAATACACCCCTGGGACCTCAAGTGAACTGCTGGGACCGGAAATACACCCCTGGGACCTCAAGTACACGCCTGGGACCTAAAGTTCTCGTCTGGGACCTCCAATGAACATATGGGACTTTTGTTACACACGTGGGACCTCAAGTACAGGCCTGGGACCGGAAGTTTACGTCTGGGACCTCAAATGAACACATGGGACCTTTGGTACACACCTGGGACTTCAAGTTCACGTCTGGGACCTCAAGTGATTTGGTGGGACCTGAAATACACCAATGGGACCACAAGTGAACTGGTGGGACCTGAAATACACCCCTGGGACCTCAAGTACACATCTGGGACCTCAAGTGAACTGGTGGGACCTGAAATACACCCCTGGGACCTCAAGTCCACCTCTGGGACCTCAAGTCCACGTCTGGGAGCTCAAGTACACGTGTGGCACCTTAAGTGAACAGATGGGACCTTAAGTACACGTGTGGGACTTTAAATGAACAGGTGGGACCTAAAGTATAAATCTGGGACCTCTAGTCCATCTCTGGGACCTCGCTGATACCCCCGGGACCTCAAGTCCACCTTTGGGACCTCAAGTCCACGTTTGGGCCCTCAAGTACACGTGTGGGACCTCAAGTGAACAGATGGGACCTCAAGTACGCGTGTGGGACTTGAAATGAACAGGTGGGACCTTAAGTCTAAACCTGGGACTTTAAGCCCATTTCTGGGACCTCGCTGATACTCCTGGGACCTCAAGTCCACCTTTGGGACCTCAAGTACACGTCTAGGACCTCAAGTGAACAGTTGGGACCACAACTACACATCTGGGACCTGTAGTTCACGTTGGGGACCTCAAGTACACGTGTGGAACCCTAAGTGAACAGGTGGGACCTCAAGTATAAACCTGAGACCTCAAAGACACAACTGGGACCTCAAGTGAGCAGTAGGGACCTTCAGTGAACAGGTGGGACCTCAAGTGAACGTTTCGGACCTCAAGTGAACGTTTGGGACCTTATATGCACGTCTGGAACCTCAAGTACACGTCTGGGTCCTTTACTACACGATTATGACCTTAAGTTTCAAGGATCGCTGTCGTATTCAAGTACAGTCCTTGAAAACAGCCATTTTTCAAGGACCGTCCATAAACTCTTCCTCTGGTCCTTGAAAATGAAAATTTGTCCTTGGAGTCCAAGGACGGGTTTTTACCGTGTACTGTAAATGGGAGGAAGAGAAAAGTGTGCAAGACAATGTTCAAACACTCTGTGTATTTGTGATTCGTGGATTGATAGTGCACTGTCTCATATTCCCATCGGGCTTCCGGACCTTCAAGGCAGGAGCAAAACTAAGTAGCAGTATCTCTTACCTGTAGTTTAGAACATGATAAAAATCAATCTGCCAAGAAATTGTATTTTTTTTTCTTTTTTTTTTCCTCATACTTACTGGAGTGTGGTGCTTTATAATGTAAGCTCAATAATATAAGAATATAACATTTGGTTTCGAAGCAAATTAATAGTGTTTGGTATTGGGAGTCATTTAACGGGGAACCTAATGCCAGCTAAGGCTTGCACGCTCGTTGTGGACTGACAATAGCCTGCTTTCAAATTTATACTTCCCACTTCTACTTGTTCTTCTGTATTGCATTTGAGTGTTGAGTACATCAAATATTATTAAGTATTATACCTCACTAAGGGCAATATCCTGCTTCTACTAACATTGGTAGAATTTGTCTTTTCCTTTTCTAAGTATGTGTTGTTAAATAGAGAGTATTTTTTAGCGTACGAATCAAGCTTATAAATTGCTTAGAGCATGTACTACTAGGAGTACGTGCGGCAGGCACGTAGTTGCTGAGCGAATTGAGAGTTAAAAGAAATATACCCAGCCCAACCAAACCGCCGTTTTGGTAGGCAACCCACAAGTCCGTCAGTCAGTCAATTAAAGAGGAGGGGGGAAGGATAGAGGGCAGAGGGGGAGGAGAGGGACATCCTCCTCGCGCGCCGCAGTTCAAGCAAAGACATTTACTGGGCCGGCTCCCGCCCTGTAGGTAGGCGCTGGCCAGGTAGCGCCGAAATTCGAGTGGTACTCCCCTTATCTCTGCATTTTACCCCCACCCATATGAAATCAGGGGGTAAGTATCATTTATTTACATGTTCAGAACGAATGCACCTGCATCACATGCTGACAGTTCGCCCCCCCTCCCACCCCTCTCCCCTCTCCCCCCTACCTCTCATTCCTTATCCTTCTGAATTAAGTTTGCCCTCAAACCAACTCACATGAATCCATGATAAGCCAGAAATGGGTCACTTAGAATATGGTTTAAAAAGACATTGAAATAAATATTGTAACAGAGGCCAGTAACTTTAATTACGATCAATAAGAAATTCACAAAGACTCAGGACTTTTAAATGATGAGGCGTATCTATTTTGAAATAAATGTCAGCTGTTAAGGATAAAATTAAAACAATTGTGCCATTTCAATGGTTATATGGCTGTATATTAGTAATAAGTATGTACTTCAATATTTTAGAAAGACTGTTTTAATATAAACACTCCTGGCATAACTAATATATTACAAGTACAGTCTCTCACCTAAATCCTATCCAAAGTATCACCCCTAATATTTTTGTAAGAGTCTAATCTTACTAATATACCCATGTTTTCAATTCAATTTTTTCTCTATCAATGACTTAGTGGAGTGACCTTTTTTTCAATCTGAATTCTTAGGCATAACGGATCAATAAGTAAGTTTGGGTAAGCACATGATGGAGCTCAATCAGAAATCGTATCACTGGGAAATACGGAGTAGGTTAGGAACCAGAGGCTACAAAATTTACCAAAGTAACACCCAAACTCATTTCTTGTTTCTTGGTAGGGTTAAGAGTAGTAAGATTTAAATACTCGAACCCCACTTTTATATTTTATCTTCAGTAGAATAATGAGACACCAAATATTCAGTTTACGATTTACAAACTTTTTATTCTTTTTTATTACAAATGCCTATTGTTGTATGTCAAAAATGGGCACACTCCCACTAAAACAATTAAATATCCACACCGCACTAGAGAAATCATTCAGCTGGGGTTAACTTGGTGGCGCAATAACAAATCAATACGCTGGGGAACCAAGCAAGGATTCAAAACTAAATTAAATGAAATATAAGGAAATCATACTGCTGTTAGTAACTCTCACTTGTCAGGCCATGGGGTTACCTGATTTCAATACTCAGACCATACTCTAATGTTCATCAAAGAGTTTCATAGCTTTAATGTAAACAACATTGTCTATGTTATTAGGTTATGTCACTCACTCACCTAGGAAGAACACAACCAAGTTGCATCGATACTGGCTGTCATTTCAGAGGTCCGTGACGTTCATTTCACAAATCCAACGCAATAAAAAGTATTTTGAGGCACTACCCATCTCACTCCTCTTCAAGCCACAGACGTAAACAACAAATCACTCGAACCCACACTTCTACACAATGACGACACTTGAAACTTCGTGCAGCGACGTCCGCAACCTTAAAAGCTACTTCAGACTACATTTTACGTGAAAAGGACTGTTATAATTATTTTTGAATTTCGATAGTGTAAACAGCCGAGATGTACGCCGGGCGTGCCGAGTTCCGAGTTTGCCTTTGGCTGAGCTGAGCATGGCGGACGCGAAGTAGTTCCGGGCGCAGCCGCTAGGTGGCGCTATATCTCCATGTCTTTAAAGTACTCTTCCTGCGAACCTTCCAGAATTGAATTTCAAATTAAACTTTTAAATATTTCAAACTCCTTTAATTTGGACAGCTTGGATAAATATTAAAGCGCTGAAATTAGTAGATTGCGGAACACTACCGCTTTTTACGATTACTTCTGTACTTTAAGAGGAGAAGTGGCTAGTATGCACACACAGACAGACAGACTCACGACCGACTACACTCCTGGTCCCATGCACGGGATAGCTTCGCTTCGCTCAGCGAATAGCTTCGCTTCGCTCAGCGAATATTAAGTACAGTCAAGTGCCCTAATTTCGGACGAATTGAGCGGTTTTTCCTTTCTTACGTGAAGGCATGATAAAATATGAAAAATCTGTTGCGATTGGAAATACTGTGGCTCGAGACACGTCGGATGATACCCATGTCGAATTTCTATCTACAGATGGGAAGCTACAGCAATCATCGGAAGAGTGTCCGAAATTAGGAACGAAAGTGCTCTAATTTCGGACACGTGCTCTAATTTCGGACACAAGCATGCTTTTTGGCCTAACCCAACAGGTTTACTTTTCACTTAGGATAGCCTAGGTCACAATTCGTTGAATAACATCCAAACCGATTTTTTGACTCAACCCTGAGAGATGAAAACCGGACAGAAAAATGGGATGGTTTTGTGAACGCCTTTAACTCTATGGACAATTGTGCTGTAACTTCGGACAAAATTCAGAGGAGTGCTAAATTCTTCCTATCTTAGCCGTTTTTTGAGGTATCTCAAATCCGGAAACGGCGTTGTAAAGGTGATAGTCAAAAGTTCAATTTCGCTTCTTCCTGGTGGCGAAAACATAAGTCTTTTGGCACAAACATAGAAACAAATGTAATTCTATGCCACAGAATTGGACTGTCCGAAATTGTAGCACTTTCGAAAATCGTTCCGTACCAAAACACGGTTTGACTTAAAAAATAATAATTTACGTAGTTCTGTAGCCAAAATACCAAACATTCATTCGAGAAAGGACCACCCATAGGGCAGCTCACACCTACATGAGCCCCGGTTTTTGGAGGAGCTTATTTCAAATCAGTAATTTTGTTCTATATGCTTTTTTTAACTTTAAATTCCCGTGTGCTGTAAAATTTTAAAGGTACTTCAACCGACTTGACGAAATATGGTACTCTATACTGCAAACTTTACGATGCCGTCTTCGGATTTCAAATATCTCAAAAGGTGACCGAGATAGGTTGAAATAAGCACTTCTCTGCAAACTGTCCGAAATTAAGGCACAAGTCCGAAATTAGGGCATTTGACTGTACCTTGTTTATAGTTTTCAAAATTACAAATCTTCTTACTTCGTGTTCTCAGCTTAAGTATGTACTTAAGAAGAAAAAAAGAGTTCTTTTCTCAATATAAATTTATTACAAATTGATATTATCAACCATTTCATATTTAAGTTTTTGTTCTTTACTTTTTGTTTCTATTTATTTAACATGAGTCCAAGGGCAGAACAAATGTTTTGTTACACTCTTGAAATCTATTGGTACAAGATTAATAGTGATGCGGCTTTCCTTTTTTTTCGAGGAGCCTTCTGAGCTTGTTACATGGTGCTTTTTACCTGTGGCAGTATTTACCTACCAGAGGTCATGGTTGGATGTGCGTGCTGATTGTAGCTGTGCTAAGTGTCTGTGTTCAGAATTATTTCATTTTCGAGAGGGATGTGGTCTATTATAACTATGGTGAGATTAATTTTAAGAATAGCCAGTAGGTGCATTGTGTCTGATATCTCATGTATAATATGAACTGTGAAGTGGAAGAAGTGGATAATTGAGTCATCAAAATTCGAACTGAGCTAAATGAGTTATTTTCTTTGAGCAATCTGGAGTCCGTATGTATTCCACGCAATGTGAACTTGTCTCCATTTTAGACAAGATGTTGGATCGTAGCTAAGCTTGTAACTTGATAAATGTCCTTCATTGGAGGCCTAGATATGTAGTTGAATAGAAGGATTTATCTGGTACCACTGATAAAAGAAAGGCCAGAGATATCAGATGCAAAGAACTAGTTGTTTAGTCTTTAAAATATCTAAGCATTCTTCATGTGATGTCTTTTAGACTTACATGTTTAGTTTAGTTGTCCTCTTTTATTCAGGTTCATTACGTGTATTTTCCTTATTGTAATTTATAGGATGCAGTTCAGTATAAAGTGATTGAGTTACAATAATTGTGTTGGAACTTAACTATTCTATCCTCAGTTCACATGACATGTTACCAAAATAAATAGTATCCATATTGCCCCCAATGCATATTGCAATTGGCTTATGTTATTTGCCTAGTTGTGACACTGACACCCAACCCCCAACCCCTTGCAAGCAACATTTCGGCAAAATTATGGCAAATTTTTAAAATATTGGGTGGGAGCGGCCTGGGCCGGGCTAGCTGGCCTGGGTCGTGGTGGCATGTCTCCTGGCTCCTCGCGATCCCCGCCTGGTAGGGGGGGGGGGGGCGTAGGGGCAGGGGCTGACCAGAGCTATGCATGGGAGTGCACTGCAGTAGGGTGATTCCGCCCAGTTGGCGCGAGCCTCTTCAGCAGGGCGAGGGCTAGCAAAGACCGTGGTGGCGTTGCTCTGTGCACCGCTCTCCGCTCGCGCACGTCCCCCACATCACATCAAACCAATCAAACTGCGCGCTGCGAGCCTGAGCCCTCACCCCCATCCACCGTCTTTTGCGTGTAGTTGCTTGAGTATATTCACGCCCGGCGATGCAATCAGCACATCACAAATTAGATGTAATTCTTACATCAGTGGTGGACATCTTCCATTTTACAAGCATAAATTTTAAGTTAAAGTGATTCCTCATTTAAGTAGCAAATTCCTTAATAAACCAACGAGTATGTTTAACTGAATATTTTTCACCAATTTTTAAAAATATAACTCATAAATCTTTGGTTTTATGGCCCAACATAGCTTGAATATTTCACTAAGTTAAACAAGAATAATTTAAAAGTGGAAGTGATTTCCTTTCATCACATGCTGTAAATACCATGGGGTTCACCAAAAGAAACCAGTACTGGTGCAGTTTTTCTTAAAACACTAATTATGAATTGCACCAAGCTTAAAAACCAAGTCAGCAAATGGTTGTCAGTTATTAAAAGCAGTACAACAACTCTATGAGCAAAGAGACTGTATCACTGGATGTATTGGAAAAGAAAATTTTAACGTTTCTGATATGTATTTCATTTTATTGTCAGGAACAGGTTTAATATTACACAAGTTTAACCGATTATGAATTCAAAAGTGGAAGTGACATCTTCTCATGAGATGCTTCAACATTACAAGGGAGAAATGAGTGAATGATTTAGCCAAGAAATTGGTTACTGATACTGAAAGGTTTTCATCCAAACTGACTTATCCGAAGGTACAGCTGATAAACATGAATCCTTTACATGTTGACATTGGTGTAAATGACAAATGTATCTTTTAGGGTATTCGCATCAGTAAAGTCTTTCTTAAATGAAGAAGGGTGTTTCACTGAATCCATTGCAGTTGAAAATTTTAATGCTGCTCATATATCTTTCACTTTAATGGACCTAAGAAGGTTCAATTTTCCTATAAGTTGCCCAAGTAAGATTTAAAAATTTACAGTGACATTCCTTCATTATATTCTTTAAAATCATAACGTAGAAGTTAGTCTGAATGATTTAGAGCAATAATTGTTCTCAGAGAGTAGGAGTTCCTCATCCAAACTGACTTTTCCGATAAGCATGAGTCCCTGTTACGTTGGCATAGATGTTCTTGACAGAAGAAACTTTTAAAGCATTCAAAGCTTTAAATTCTTTCTTTAATCAAGGAGGATGACTCACTGAATCTATTGCAGAGGACAATTTGAATGTTGCTTGAATAACTTTGATTGTCATAGTCCTAAGGAGGTTCAATTTTGCACAAAGTTATCGAAGTATGAATTGAAAAGGAAAAGTCACATATCATCTTCATTTGCTTTTAAATAGCAAGGGATGGGTGAGAATTTATGATCAAAAACAAGAATTACTTAGTGTTAGGAAGTACACTTCCATGGACAACTCAAACACTGGCATGCCCTAGTAGAATAAGCGGCGCACGTGCGCCGGGCGGACGTCCGCCCGTAGTGCGGTAGGCGGGCTTGAGCGGAGCGGACCCCGCCTGGACTGCGCCTATGGTGCTTACGCGCGCGGTCTGCGCTTGCGATGCGAAAGTCAATCCCTAAGCCCACCCAGCAGGCGCAGTGCTCCGTCACTCCGCGCTGCAGACTCCGCGCAGCGCGGTCCGCGCGAACACGCAGTGGCAGCCAGCTACTGCGCTGCACCTGGCGTGGTTCGCTGGCGCTCGGCCGCGCGGACAAGCGCGGGGCGGACTGCGTGTGACATTCATTCGAGCGCCTCCAGCGCATCCCTGTTGGCGCGCCCCGCTGGTGGCCCGCGCTGCAGACATCGCGTCCCCACAACTGGGGCGGGCCGAGCGAAGCGGGGTGCTGCCGAGCGCCGCCTGGCGGTGCAGAGGCGGCCCGGGTCCCGCGACCTCCACGCGCTGTCCGCCGCGCGGAGTGCTGGCGGACATCTGGCGCGGCGGGCGCGGCGTTCCGCTGTCTCTACTGCGCTGGCTGTGCGCCTGCCCGATGGCCGCCGATGGCCGCCTATGTAGTGGCGGCCCCAATCGCAGTGTTTTTGTTAATGTCAAGCAATGTCATGAGCTCAGACAAATCTCTAATTTTTTGTGCCCTATTTATTTTGGTAATTTTCCGTGAGTTTTCCCTGATTTCCTAGATCGTTCGCAAATTCCCACAGTCTTTCAGGTTTTCAAGGTTTTCCAGAGTTGTGGTGTGTGTGTATGCGCGCTCTTCCTGACTCAGAGCCGCAGCCCGCAGCGAGCGCGTAGGCCAGCAGTTAGGTCGGATTCTGAGCGGCACTCACTGTCTGTCGCGAATGTAGCTGTAGCGTTGTACTCGAGAAAGAAAAGAAGCTGCTACCTACCTTAGGTCACTCGAGTATGCTTGCATTTTCAATGAGTTCAGTAGTAGGTGCAGTTTATTCTTGAAATTTTCAGTTAGTATATTCTGATCAGTTTCCGATCGAAAGCAAGACCGAAGTTTTAGTCTACAGACAAAGTACGACGTCGACGACCCCCCGGAGCCGCCACTGATTTTTTGAAAGTAAATTTCTTGTTTTAAAGTTCTTTGAAAAAATAGCTTTAAAACCCACCACGCCTGCCTTCGGTGCACCAATGGGCGGGGAGGCGGACGAAGCGGCTCGCTCTCTTTCCTTGTCGTCCTCATAGCGAGAAGCGCGAGGAGGAGAGAGACAGCGCGCACCTGGGACTGGAGGGGGGAGGGTGGCGGAGCGTAGTGGGGGCCGCCAGCGCTGGCCGGCGGGGCGGCTCTGCACCGACTATTCAAACCAATCGGTAACTTTTAAATCTGTAAGATGCCTTGACGGAGCTATGGGATGGACGCACAGCGTTTATTTAGGAACGGAGTAGCCTTATTGGACTCTACCATCTCGTTTGAAGGACAAGACGAAATAAGTTTACACTGATAAACCAAGTGTTCAACCCTTCAACACTTTTTAGTGTTCAAATACCATTCAAACAAATAAAAGTGTTCAACAGAATTGTTGTGCACTTAAAAGTGTTCAACTCAGAAGTTGTGTACTTGTAAGTGTTCAACTCCCCAGTTGCACACTTCCCTAATACAGTGCGTCCAAGCTAAGGAAGTGTGACTGAGGTGAACATTTTAAGTGCAAACTTTTGAGTTGAACACTTGTAAGTGTACAACAACTATGTTGAACACATTTATATGTTTAAATGGTATTTGAACACTTTAAAGTGTTGAAGGGTTAAACACTTGGATTATCAGTGTAAAAAAAAAAAAAACTTGAGGAAAAAATCTCTAAATTTCTGAATAAAATCAAATTTTCGACCAGGAACAAACCTCGCGCTTCTTCTGTCTTACAGTACATTTCGTTCCTTGGTCTTTTCAGAACATTTTGACAGAAGTCCGACCAAAACCGAACGAGTAGTTTCGGAGCTAGATCGGGTCCGCGAACCCCTCCATTTAGGCCCTTTTGTTCGATTTCCGGTAAACGCACTAGGGTGGGGTCGGCAAACCCCTCAGATTCGTATTCAGCACATATTACATAGATTAAGAAAAAAATGTGCTTTACGTATTTATGCACCGGGTCAAAACCTTGGTTTCCTGGACAGTAATATCTTTCTGGGCTTGGCTGGACTGGCTGGGCCAGCTGGCTCTCTGTATTACAACGCTGTTGGTACACTGTGATTCAATTACAGTGACGTCACATTCTTTTTCATGTAAAAACTGTCACATTCCTTTTAATATTAATGTCACATTCTTTTGAATGTGACAATATAATTTAGCCCGCATATTTTGGCCGATTCACATTGAAAAGAATGTGACATTACATTTTAAAGAATGTGACACTTTTCACATGAAAAAGAACGTGACGTCACAGTAATTCAAAAACAGTGTATTACAAACAGAACGGTGTTAGTTTATTTTGTGTCCGAGTGTCCGAAATTCGTGGTAGCTTAACTAGGGATGGTTAATAAGACTTTTCGAGTGTCACTCTTTTTGTTTTCTTTTTCGTCCGCGATTAGCGCATAAAATTTCATTTGCGCTCTTAGTTGAGTGGGGATTAGAGTATTTGAGTACTGTTTGGTGTCATTCGAATCAGTTTAGAGTTAAGAAGACATCAGTGTCGCCAGATGTTAAAAATACATTACATTATCCGAGCAAGTCCGAGTTGCTCAAAGAGCGGGCTTTTGCGTTTGCAGAAGACGCAGTTTGAAGTCCATTGAGCTGGAATTCAAAATCCGCGCGCCCAGGCCGCGCGCGACGGTAAGTGGCCGCGTTCGACACTTTCTGTTGTTCGTCTCTGTCTTGCGCACGCGTTTCCGCAGAGGCAGAAGGTCAGAGCCGCGGCCGCACAGTTACTCGCTTTGGACGTAGTCCTACCACTGCAACCCCCCACCACCTGCTGTCTGACCAATTGCAGCGCAGATCAGGAGGCTACAGTACGCTTATAGTCGAACACGTGGGCCTTATTGACCCGCTAGGATGAGAGACCATAAAACTGCGTTGGCGACTCTGCCGTATTCCTTCTCTCTGGTCCGAGTCGCTCACCACTTGTCACACCCTCGTCAACGCCGGCCGCGCGGTATCTGGTAAAAGGACCCACCCCGGCACGCCAATTTATTGTTTCCCCGGAAGGGTCCGGTCATTGACTTGGCCTTCCTCAGCGCAGGCCGGCAGTGTGAGCCTCCAACCTCCAACACAATGTCGCTCTCAGAAGGGGCGGGGGTGGGAGGGGCAGGAGGGGCAGGAGGAGCAGGGTGGGAGGGGGGAGCGGGGGGGCCGTGGAGGGGGCCGAAGGCAGGTGCGGGGGCGAGGCGAGGCGGGGTGGAGAGGGGGGGGGCAGCAGTGCAGAGACACAATGCAGTGTTTGTAATGTGATGGGTCGAAGAACAGTCTGTCGGCACGATGGCTCCGTAGCTCAGTAGGTTCCGACCGAAGCGTGAGCGCTGAGTTTGGTATGGCTGGGGATCGAATCCCGGCACTGCCGA
Organism: Frankliniella fusca; assembly: GCA_029379305.1. NCBI lineage: Eukaryota > Metazoa > Arthropoda > Insecta > Thysanoptera > Thripidae > Frankliniella > Frankliniella fusca. The sequence goes on along the minus strand of JAHWGI010000943.1, from coordinate 50,266 downwards.
ACAAAATGCGTATCTCGCGGCCAGTAGGACTGACCCGGCTACACATGAGTCTTAGAGGCGATGGAATGATGAGGAGGGGTGGTAGGGGGAAAAGGGGAAAGGGGGAGAGAGGGAAGAAGGGCGGTGGGAGGGGTGCGAGGAATGACAAGGAAAAGGAGGAACAACTGAAGAAATTTTTTTTTTTAATCTAATGTGCCAATGATCCGCGGGAGGCATTCCGCCTCGAGTGCGGCCGGCGCACTGCAGGCGTGATCCGCGCGGCGGAAAGCGGTCGGAGACGCGCGCCTCGTAGTCCGCCAGGAGTGCGCCAGACGCACGCTCGGCGGACTTGCCGCGCGGTGTGTCCTGGCGTTGTGCGCCAAGCGCACCCCGGGCGGAGCGGCTGCAAGCGCGGCAGAGCGGAGGCTGCCTGGCGGACCGGTGGCGGGGCCGCCCTTCTGGTCAAGTGCTACAACAGGCGCGCTTCGCACGGCGGACTACTGGCGGAGTCATGATCGTACACGTCTGCGCCGTCAGCGCGGCGGAGTGCGAGCGAGGCGATGATTGTAAGCGTTCGCGTCAACTGCGCGCCGTTGACTGGCAAGGAATTGCGCTCTTCTGGTCAAGCACCATGCGCCGCGGGTCCGCCGACCTGCGCCCGGCGGAGTGCGCCGTCCGCCAGGCGGACCCGCGGCGGGACCGCGGCGGACGAAATATTCTCTATGGGTGATAACTTTTTATCGCAAACAAAATTGCGATGAAAAGCTAAGGAAGAAATTCATTGCAAAATTAATGCGATAACTTTTTATCACAAGCATAAGTGTACTAGTTGCAGATAGAGAAGAAATAAATGTTATAATAGCTTCAGAAGGGGAAAAGCCAATGCCAAATCAATTTATCAAAGACATAAATGATATTGGTGATATTAAACAGAGTGAAAGTTGCTGGAAAGCTGGCTACAATTTGGGAGTCAATAGTTACTGCTGCTCAGTGAGCCGAAAACCCTGGCAACTGTCCCCTGTGGCTCATGTTGGCTAAAATAAAGCTGTTTGAACACATTAATTTTTAGAAATGGTGTTTTAATACTATTCCAGCAGTATTTCCTATCCAATAAGCCCAATTACCTCATGTTTTGACCACCCATATAGAAGTAGGGGGACAAAATGAGTGAGAAATGGAGTGATGAGCAGCATTGTAAGAGCACCTTGAAGATCCTGAGTCACCAACTATCACACCAACTGTCTCCATCTCCTGCTGTGACTTGGCTGTCACAGGCCACTCAGATTAGCATCACAAGTTAGCTTCAGCTATCCTAGGGTGAGCCATAAGGCAAGTTCGCTTTGGACCACTCGAAATCAAGTTTTGTTGCACTACACGGGGTTTACACTCTGTTCTCAGTACTTTTCTTGGCACAGACGATACAAAGCACCAGAAAGAGTCGGCCGTCATTGCCAGGAAAACTGCAAAACAACAGTAAACTTGTACTTTTCTTCGTACTTTCACGACTTTCACGATCGACAGGTCGCCATTTTGAGACGCTTGAACTTAGATAGTCAACAACACACGGCCACACACGACACGGTGGTAGAAGAAGGTTATCCATATTTCGTAAATTCCGAATCGACTTCTAGAATGTCTGCCTCTCTGACGCAGTATTGTCGTCATGCACTACAACACACTGATTTGACAATTTACTGCTAAGTAACACAAGAATCACTGATTGAATCATTGGATCGAAACGAAAACAACTGGGACGTTCTGAGCTGGCGATACGCCTTGTCACAAACACCTGGATATACCGCACTACGATACGTTCACTGCGGATAAGCCGACTCGAGCGAGTGTCATGGCGTCATTCTTCTCACGCTCTCAAAACACAAAATTTTCCACTTTGGTGTTTATTGCCATAGTTTCGGTGTCACTGCGTTACACGTTGAGAGTGTAAGTCTCCTCTACCCGGAATTTGCCTTTGTTTTCTCAGCCCGTTTGCACGTTGTGGTTTTGAGTCTTCATAACCCCGCTTTGTCACATTGGTTTCCAACATTCTTTCTGCTTGCACCGATGCCTTTGGTTTTAGCCATCGCTTATGCTTTCTTTGAGCAAACGTCTTCGCCCCCTTTCCTAATTTGCTCTTATTTGTTTCCTCATTTTTCTACAGTACTGCTGTAGATAAAATTTTAGTTGATGTTGACATTGCTGCTTGATTTGTTGATGTCTCCTTATGTGTTAAATTTGAATAGCTCTAGCAACTTTCCCTTAATTTTTCAAATGCAGTGCCTAAAATATATTTTGACATATCACTCTGTGGGCTATTAAGGATTGTTTGTGGTTTCAGGTACACTGTTGGTCTGACAATCTCTGCAACGCCCCACGTCCAAACTTCCATTCTCATCTTGCAGAATCAGGGAAGGAACCTCCTCATCACAACCTTACCTCAAGTAGTTGTCGGTATAAATTAGGAGTCCAGCTTGACATCCATACACAGCAGCGGCTGTGAAATGTAAGTACCTAAATTTTGTTATTATCTATCACACACTTCTATTTTTAAAGAAAACAACACTTAACTCCTGCTTATTGTTTGGTCTGCAGGTCCTTTCTCATTTCTCTATCAAAGTTGGATATTGGCTACTGATTTTTGACAAGATTAATTATTTTGGTGTTGACTTCAAGGCGGAGGTAGAAAACACTCACTGAATAATATGTGCATTACATGGCACAAAAAAGTTCATTATATTGACCTATCTTCTTAAATCGTACATAAAGATTTCTTCCAATTAAAGGTTTGAATACAAGAATAGATCTAATCTAGTCAAGCTGTAAAGATTTTACAAATTTTGTGTAGGTTGAAGTTGCCCTCTGATTTTTAGTGTATGGAGATAAACCTCCTTGCACATACTGTTCGAGGAACCTCATAAATCCTTTATAGGCATCAGGATACTCGGTGTCTCCTATAAAGTACGCAGCAAGGAGCAGTGCCGATACATTAAAAGCAGTAGGCGACTCAATTGTGCCCAATGCAAGAGAGTAAATTTTTAGAAAGCACCTGCTAAGTGCTTCCTGCCCCAGGTCATTGGTGTCAGAAGTGACAAGGATGCACGGAGCATGAGCATGATGGCTTGTTCTTATGCTATGGGGCCCCTCAGCTTCTAGGACCTGTAAACCATTATTATAAATTATTTGTGAGTCGAGTGACTCCATTTTGTGTATGTGCTTTGTACAATATTTGTTTCTCTTGCCTTTTTCAACTCTATAATTGGCGTGATATTCTTCTCTGGTGTGAGATGAATTTTTGGTGTTAAATTTTGGTACAAATTGCACAAGATTTGGAGCTGTTCGTGATCTGTATCTGATTTCCACCCACATTTTTGGCTAAGTTTTTGAATGATGTTGTCAAAGTTTATTTTCAGATCCTCAAGCTTGACCTTGTTTTTTAAAGTATATTCGTATATGATCTGAAAAGTTAATGTTTGTCATTCTGAAAATTAACTTCTACTGTGCTCAATGTTAATGTAAGTATTACTTCTTACCAGTCGTCCATCTTGGAAGTGAGGATACACTGTTAAAAATTTTGTTGTAAATTAACAGGAAAAGTATTGTTAATTTTGTTAGCAGCAAATCTTGTTTTAAAACAGGAAAAACTGTAAATTTACAAGGATGGGAAAAATCTCAGAATCATTTTTTTAGTTGAAATGTATTGACTTCTTTTTGCACTTAAATCTCTCTTCTGTAGTATTACAAAATTGTTGTATTTTGAACAGTAAGGGCTGTTAACAAAATTAACAGCGTATTTCCTGTAAAGAACCAGCATACACAGTGATACTCATTCACTGTTCTTTGAGAGTGCTGCTGAAATAATCCATATGCAGTAAGTTTTTAACTGATAAAAGAACAGCTGTTCAGAAACAGGATTCCTGTCAAACAGTGCGTTGTCAGGCAACAACTTCTTTTAACAGTGTACGCCTTCCACACCTCCTCAGTTCTTTCAACTTTTGTTGCAGCATCTTCAATGCGGCCAGGCTGCTCAAACTCCACCTCCCTCATAGCAAATGTTTTTGCAATCAGTGCCTTCAGTTTTGTCGTGTCAGTGGTTGTTTTAAGCTCCTCGAGCAGTTTGGCTTGGTCTTCTGGAGACTCATCACTGTGAAGAAAGGTTTGTCAGTTTCAATATTGCTATTTTTATTTTATCATTAAGAACAAAAATATCATGTAACTCACCACAGCACTTGCACACCCCGCATAGCTAGTTCTGCTGCTTTTGCAGCTGCTCTGCGTGGCTTAACATTCTTTCTATAATTATAGTACTGTCTGATTGATGCATCAATGCTGGACCTCAACCAGGCCTGAAATATAGTTTAGTTAATTTAAAGCTCACACACCATTTGTTTATAGTTAACTATGTTAGATACTTGCAGCCATATTTTATATCTACAATAAAATATGTTGTTTAAGTATACTTAAAACTGTATACTCACATAGCTCTCTTTATTATCGACATCTGCCAATGCTGGATATTTTGTAATAAGTCCCTCACACAAAGCATTTAACTCATCTGGTGTGATGCGCAGACTTCCTGTTTTTTCTAAAATATGACTCTTTATATCACCCAAAATGTTATGCATTTTTAATTTCCCACTGTTGATTGATGCCATAGACAAGTCTCCCAAGGTAGGCACAAGTCTGCTGCCAGTTAGCTGTGTTCCAAACAGACGTTTTGTCTACAAGAATATTTTAACATGGTTACAATTAAATCAAACAATTACTCAGAATAGAAAAGTAAAAATTTAAGTGCTCTAAAATGCAGCAGTTGAGACCTTCACATATTTTTTTGTCTTTCCAGCATTCTTGGAGGATCTCCTCCCTCTCTTCCCTCGCTTTGGTCTCTTTGCCTCTGGAGATGATGTTGATGATTTCTCTGCATTAAAACTATCATCACTGTTTATTACTTTACCAACCTGTTGAATAAAAGTGAGTATTTAATGATAAGGTTTCTTATTTTAAGTGAGTTTTCAATGATAATATGAAAGCATATAGAAAAATAATTGTAGTCACTTTGGAAGGTTTGGCCGGTTTAGCTGCTAATATTTCAAATTCTGGCACAAATGCCCCTTTAACCAACCCTAATAAAGAAATAATGTATATTGTAAATTTTTTTTATCAAGGTATTAAATGCAAAGATGTAAAAATCATTTCATCAAAAAAAAAATAATAAAAAATTGGTAAAAATGTCTCACCTAGCTTAAATTTTTCATTATACATTTGTAGACGGGCCTTCTCTCTACGTCGCATTATTTTTGAAAGTTGTGACCACTGCTCATCTGTGTAGTACTCTTTGATTTCTCCATACCACTCATCATCATGACTGTCTTCGGATTCATCATTGTCAGATTTATTATCATTGACACCATCTTCCATGGTTCCAGCTGTGCTTCCAGCTGTGCCGGCAGCTGAGCCTTCAGTTGTGTCATCAGCTATGTTTGTAGTTGAACCATCTTTAAATTTAAAAAAAAAATGTTAGAAAAAATAAAATTAAAAAATTAGAGGTGTCTTTTTTAAATGGCAAAGAATACTGACACAAATTATATCTGTCTTCAAGCTCCTTGTACTTTGCGGCTTCTTTGCTTAGAGAGTCACGCTGCAATGCAAATTCAATACGAACAAATAAATGAAATTGCTCTATACAAATAAAATAATAATAGTTACAGTGGGAGAATAGGATGACCTGAGGAACCGTTTGATCCGCAAGCTGATGGCTGATGGAAGATGAGGAAGCCTCCTTGAAGCTGCCATCTGATTCTTCCTCATAAAGGGACACCTATGAACACATTTTTTTGCAGGAATTTGTAGTTTTCTAGACCTCTAACTTTAAATAACTAATAGGGAATTTATTACCTCATGAGAGCCCTCAGGCTTCCGGCTATCCGACATAGATGAATTCCCTTGTAAGCTGCCACTAAGTAATTTTCCTTCATTAACGGAATCCTGTTAAGTTAAATACATGTCATGAGGTCAATTGATAAGCTCCAGTGGTGTAAAGTCAAGCTCTTTCTTTATCTACAGAACCTACATACAGTATAATAAAAACAGATCAAGAGAGAATGTCAATTGCATATTTTTCTTTCTACCTCAGTTCAAACTGGCGCATTTTGAATTATTTTCCTTAAAATCTCCAGAAATGTACATTTGATAGACTGTATTTTCTGCACTTATTTTTAATCTTTAATGTAGCTTCATTAAGTGTGAAAGAAACGAAAACAGGAAATACCACAGGAAAAGAACAAAGCAATCATGGGAGAAGACCTAAAATTAAATTTAGAGAGACTATTTGACTTTAACATAATTTCTTGGTGGGAGTCATCTCTCTCCCGCCTAGTGGTGCTTATCTGTGTGTGTGACAAGAGCGGATTCAAACGCGCGCTCTGCGGTCCTACCCTTTTGCCCAACCGTAGCAGGCAGTGGCGGATCCAGAGCCAGCCTTTGGGGGGGGCAAAGTAGTACTTTTTGCCTACTTACAGGGGCAAAGTATGACTTTTTGCCTACCTTTCAGGCGGCTACCTAGGTGTCATGGGGGGGCAAAAGGCCTGTCGCCCCTGGATCCGCGCATGGCTGTAGCTGGCGGTGCAGCTAGAGGACAACCTGCGGCTTATGTGGCTGCTGCGGGCGGCAATGGACTTCATCGTCATCGACACCTTACTATTGCTGCCCCAAATTTCCCATATTATTTAAAACACGAAACAGTCACTTAGAGTCATTTAAATGGTCTTTGACGTCAAAATGAGCGACTTTTTGACAGAAAGTTACTAATTTTGACGTCAAAAACCAGTCTAATGACTCTAAGTGACTGTTAAGTGTTTATTGGGAAAAGCACTTGAGCAGGACGTTATCTAAACAGTCGCACTCGCGTGCTTTTACAAGTTACACTGGAAACGCAAAGGTTCTATATCGTGTCTTACCAGGGGTGCTAAAGAAATTTTTAGTCAAGTGAGCACATACGGTGCTAAGGGGCCGTTCATATACCACGTGGACACTTTTTAGTCACTTTTTGCCCCCCCCCCCCTCCCCCCTTGTGGACAACCGTGGAAAATGACCCGATACCCCCCTCCCCCGCCCTTTTTCGCTGTTTTTCACTCGCACTACAAATTTCTTGATGTATCGCCGCCTGCCCCTACCTGACAAGGCCCGGTACCCCCATCCTGAACCTTGAACGGGCTCGGCCACTGCCAGGTGCCAGGGTCCTCTGGAGGTTCCCGTCGACGCGGCGCTCAGCTCGGCCCCGCCGGGCCCGGCCCGGCACGCCCTGCCCGGCCCCGCCCGGCGCTCCCATCCTGAACCTTGAACGGGCTCGGCCACTGCCAGGGTCCTCTGGAGGTTCCCGTCGACGCGGCGCTCAGCTCGGCCCAGCCGGTCCCGGCCCGGCACGCCCTGCCCGGCCCCGCCCGGCGCTCCCATCCTGAACCTTGAACGGGCTCGGCCACTGCCAGGGTCCTCTGGAGGTTCCCGTCGACACGGCGCCCAGCTCGGCCCCGCCCGACCCTGCCTGGCCTCGCCAGGCGCCCCCATCCTGAACCTTGAACGGGCTCGGCCACTGCCAGGTGCCAGGGTCCTCTGGAGGTTCCCGTCGACGCGGCGCTCAGCTCGGCCCCGCCGGGCCCGGCCCGGCACGCCCTGCCCGGCCCCGCCCGGCGCTCCCATCCTGAACCTTGAACGGCCCCGGCCACTGCCGAGGTCTTCTGGAGGTTCGCCTACTCACGCCAGCGCTGCGAGCAGCGCGCGGCGATACTTCGACAGGCTAGGAGACAGCCCAGCTCCAGTCTAGCCCGCTGGTTTACGTATAAAAAAAAATCCTCGTGGACAGGGCGCTGCACCCCTCTCCCCCTCCCATGGACATTCGTGGACTTTTCTGGTCCCCCCCCCCTCCCCCTAAAGTGTCCACGTGGTATATGAACGGCCCCTAAAAATCAGTGCCTTTGCACAGGCCTTTAACGCTTAGTGACTTTTAAAGGTAGGACAGCACCCTTGTTTTTCTGGTGCAACTCTGCAGTACCCTACATACACACTAAATTTCCAGAAAGTAAATGCTCACTCACTTTTGATGGGGAGAAATGTTCTCGGATGTTAAATTGAACAGTTATTTTCTGTCTGTCCGTTATCTCTTCATCTTCTTCAATTTCGACATCTGTGTCAAACGCCTGGTTGAAGGAATAGAAAGTTGGAAAATAAAACTTAATCTTCTTACTTAATTGACAGTCCTTTTTACACATTATATCAAATTGATCTTGTAAGTCTTTTAACGTGCCACTCTGCAACGAGAGGGCTTTCTTCCTTCCGTCCACCGCGATCAGAACCGAAATCATCTTGTCACTAAACACACCGTTCTCTCACAAGATGGCTACTGGGTAACTTGTGCCTTTTAATTTCCAGCTGATCTACCAGCTGGCCGTACTTGTCCGCTGCATGTCAACGGATTCGCGCCAGTGAAAGTAGTACCAACCACACAGGGTGGTAGTCTGCTAATGTGAAACGCACGGAGGTATTTGTTTTGTTCTCATTTCTCGTTACTACTAGATGCTTCTGTGTGGATTATTGTGTTTTATGGATTGTAGAATATCTTTGCATAGGTGTCTTTGCCAAGGTTCACTTTTTCTGTAATTTTTTTTTTTATTTGAATCATTTAGTGCGGTGAAGGGAACATCTCAAAATGGAGTGCGCATGCCCGGCGTGTGGTTTGAAGTTTTCAAGCGACGATGGTCTTCAGAGGCACGTCCTCGACTTTCATAAAACTCAGAATGAAGAATCGATTAAGTATCAGTGTACTGCTTGTAAGAAGACATGGAGCAACTTTAAAACTCTGAAAAAGCACCAGTTAACCTGCGGTGTACAAGCTGGTACTTCAGGTTAGGTTGCTGTGTGTTTATTTAGCGTTGCTCAAAGTTGTTTCCTGACTGAAACGAGGAACATAACTATGTCCTTGAACCAAGTTTCTCTTGGAAATCTTGCCTGCTTAGTATTGCCAGCTTGAATTATTTCTTAAAGATTGTACTCTATGATTTTTGGGGGATATTTTAAAGTTCCCACCTGTTAGTAATTATGCTGTTTTGTTTAGGTTCTGCTTCTGGTTATAGTGGTGAATCAACAGATGTTTCTAAGAGTGCTGTGCCAGTTGACGAAGATTCTTCTTTCTTACTGGATCACGATGACAGTTTGGATTGTGGTCCATCTGAAACCGATCCATTTAACAAGTCTTATGAAGGTTATAATTTTTTCACACGCCTGAGCTTTGTATGATTGATTGTGTTGTGTAATTTTCATGTGCCATTTTTATGATTAGATTGTCTCACCTCCTTGCAAGAGGAACTTCAGGATGAAGTTGTCCAATTGCTTTGCGACCTCAAGGACAGCAATGCGACTCAGAACACTATAAATAAAGTAGTTGTCGGCGTTGACAAAATAAAAACAATGGTTCTCTCTATTTGTGTGGTAAGTTATAATAACTTCTAAAAATGCACAATTTCTCATTCTAAATCTGATTTTTTTTTAGTACAAATATGACATTTATTGGTTTTCTACCTTAACTATAGAAATTACTTCAAGAAAAGGCTGGTGTCAGTGAAGTGTTGACTCTAAGTGAAGCTGTGGAAACACTAGAGGACTTGAAAACAATGTCTGTCTTTGATAAACTTGCACAGCCTGATGAATTTCTTGATTACCTTGAAACCTATGAAGGCCTGGTTAAGCCTGTTAAAGTAGTGCTTCAACAACAGCAAGAAATAGTTAACCAGAAACTAGTAGTTAAAGATAAAGACTTCTTTTACCAAGTTCCATTTCTGCCACAGCTGGAAGAGCTCTTGAATTGCACTGATGTGTTAAAGTGTATAGATAATCCTGAAAAAAACGATCAATGGACATACACTACAATTACAGATGGAATCGCTTACCGTAAACATCCTGTTGTATTGAAGTACAAAGATAGCGAATCAGAGGGCCCTCCACTGTGTGTTATTCTTTATCATGATGGAATTGACCCCTCAGACACAGCCTCTGCTAGATCTGGCAAAAACAATATGGTTTTCTTCTATTGGACTCTTGGCAACATTCACCCAAAGTACAGATCTGCCATTAAGGCCATTCAACTGTATGCAATTGTAAAAAGTACTGACCTCAAGAAATATGGTTATGCTCCTATTATGAACAACTTAATTAAAGCCATCAACGTCTTGTCATCAACAGGTGTTAGTTTTAACCTGAAAACTCAAAAGAGATTGTTCCATGGCTTTCTTGAGTGTTCACTGGGTGACTATCCTGCCCAAGCTGCTCTTGGTGGATTCAAGATGTCTGTTACTGCTGAGAAGCCCTGTAGAGAATGTTATGTATCCAATGAGGAAAATTATATTGACATCTCTGACTTTAGTAAGTTTCAACTTCGTGATATTGAACAGCATAAAAAACATCTAGAGGAAATAACTACTTATGAGAAGCTGACAAGAAAAGAGCAGTCTTCGCTAAAAGATCCTTCTGTTACTTTTGGGATTAATGAAAGAAGTGTCCTCCTCGACATTCAACACTTCAATGTCACTAAAAATATGCCTCAAGATTTTATGCACGTTGCAAATGAGGGAGTTCTTGCTTATATGTGCCATTCAATTTTGCGACATGTCATTGTCGACCAAAAGAAGATTGCTCTAGCTCGAGTAAATGACAATATTGGTCAGCTGTCAAATGCATTCCCTGCTGACAGACCAGGAGTAATCAAGGAAGAGCATCTGGCCCCTGCCCACACCCTTCGCCAAAGTTCAGCTCAAATGAGAGTGCTGTCATTGCTCTTACCGTTTGCCTTACATGTCCAGGCGGCTGATGGCAGCTTACAGTTTGCTGGTGATGCAAAATATTTGAAATGCTTCATCAAATTTTCTCAAATTATGAATTTTTGTTTAGCTTACAAGTTTCATGTGACAGATGTGGAACTATTAAGAGCGAAAATTCAAGAATTTCATGAAGACCTTATTTTAATTGATCCCACTGTCAACAAGGCCAAATTACATTTTTTGCATCATATTCCTGATCAGATCATCCTGTATGGTGGTATACGACAAGTTGCTTGCTATAGATTTGAAGGTCATCATTCTATTTTCAAAAGGCATTTCAAAATCATTCACAACTATAAAAATCCAATGTTAAGTCTGGCCTTGCACCATCAAATCCGCAAATGTAATCAGATGAGGAAGGAGAATTTTCTCTATGATGGTCATGAGTACACCACTAAAATGGATGTTACAAATTTGGTGGATCGCCATGTGGCTGCAGTAAAACAGTCATTCCCTACTGCTCTACAAATAATTGAAATTTCAAGACTTAAAGTTTACAGAACAGTCTATAAAGAAGGAAGCCTTATTCTCCTTGCAGATGATGAACCAGAATTTGGAGTAATTAAAAAAATGTACTCAATTGGAAACAAAAAATTTTGCTTTGTCTGCTTAAAAGCAAAGACTAGAAGTCTTGTGAAAGAAGTCAATGCTTACCAGATATCAACAATGAGTACCCTGTTAACTGTTGATGTTGATCAGCTGAAGTATCCTCATCCCATTGTGAAACTTGTGTGGTATGGTAGGGATTTTGCTATGCCTCTTGGACACCGTAAACTTTTGGCTGGAACCAGTTAAAATAGTTACTGAAACACCTCCTGTATGTGGCAAAAATATTCTGGCACTATCAGAGTTATCTGGACTACAACACCAAAGCCATACAACTTTAAGCTTTTATAAATAATAGTACTGGCAAAACCCATTCTGATGCTCATACTATGGATAACTTAGTGTGTCCTCCAGAAGAGAGAGAGAATTTGCTCTTTTCCTGCTGCTCTTTAACTTTCCATCTAGATCACTGGTAAACTTCCCCCATCTATTTATTGATAAACATCTTAAATGCATTTATCTTTTAAACCCTTAAATTTTTATCTAATGTTGCCTCTTACTAATTAATGGTTTATCGTACTGAATTGTTTTCCATCTCTCTTGATTGCAGACAGCAAAGGCTTTTACATACCTTACTTGAGGTAGAAATACCACAACGTTCTGCAGAAGTGATGGTCTAACTGTTGTACAAATCCTGTTTTTATGCTGCAGTTGTAGACATTTCTATAACTTATGTTCTTCCCATGAAAGTTTATAATGGTATGTAATGATTCTTGATTTTTTAATTATTTTTCTGTACCAAATTTTTCCTTCTTATTAATTGAATTTCTCATTTCTTTTCTACTGGGTGCTACAAGAAAGGGGCGATTGTTCCTGGCTGGTTTACACATTTCAATCTTTGACTTCAACGGCTTTACTCATATTCACGCGTGACATATTACTAGTAACTATTTGTCTGATCGACATTGGCTATGTGGAGGAAAATAGAATTCTCTCTACCAGCAGAGACAAAAGTGTGTGTCATCCAGAAGAGAGAAAATTTGCTCTTTTCCTGCTGCTCTTTAACTTTCCATCTAGATCACAGGTAAACTTCCCCTATCTATTTATTGATAAACATCTTAAATGCATTTATCTTTTAAACCCTTAAATTTTTATCTAATGTTGCCTCTTACTAATTAATGGTTTATCGTACTGAATTGTTTTCCATCTCTCTTGATTGCAGACAGCAAAGGCTTTTACATACCTTACTTGAGGTAGAAATACCACAACGTTCTGCAGAAGTGATGGTCTAACTGTTGTACAAATCCTGTTTTTATGCTGCAGTTGTAGACATTTCTATAACTTATGTTCTTCCCATGAAAGTTTATAATGGTATGTAATGATTCTTGATTTTTTAATTATTTTTCTGTACCAAATTTTTCCTCCTTATTAATTGAATTTCTCATTTCTTTTCTACTGGGTGCTACAAGAAAGGGGCGATTGTTCCTGGCTGGTTTACACATTTCAATCTTTGACTTCAACGGCTTTACTCATATTCACGCGTGACATATTACTAGTACCTATTTGTCTGATCGACATTGGCTATGAGAAGGAAAATAGAATTCTCTCTACCAGCAGAGACAAAAGTGTGTGTCATCCAGAAGAGAGAAAATTTGCTCTTTTCCTTCTGCTCTTTAACTTTTCATCTAGATCACTGGTAAACTTCCCCTATCTATTTATTGATAAACATCTTAAATGCATTTATCTTTTAAACCCTTAAATTTTTATCTAATGTTGCCTCTTACTAATTAATGGTTTATCGTACTGAATTGTTTTCCATCTCTCTTGATTGCAGACAGCAAAGGCTTTTACATACCTTACTTGAGGCAGAAATACCACAACGTTCTGCAGAAGTGATGGTCTAACTGTTGTACAAATCCTGTTTTTATGCTGCAGTTGTAGACATTTCTATAACTTATGTTCTTCCCATGAAAGTTTATAATGGTATGTAATGATTCTTGATTTTTTAATTATTTTTCTGTACCAAATTTTTCCTTCTTATTAATTGAATTTCTCATTTCTTTTCTACTGGGTGCTACAAGAAAGGGGCGATTGTTCCTGGCTGGTTTACACATTTCAATCTTTGACTTCAACGGCTTTACTCATATTCACGCGTGACATATTACTAGTAACTATTTGTCTGATCGACATTGGCTATGTGGAGGAAAATAGAATTCTCTCTACCAGCAGAGACAAAAGTGTGTGTCATCCAGAAGAGAGAAAATTTGCTCTTTTCCTGCTGCTCTTTAACTTTCCATCTAGATCACAGGTAAACTTCCCCTATCTATTTATTGATAAACATCTTAAATGCATTTATCTTTTAAACCCTTAAATTTTTATCTAATGTTGCCTCTTACTAATTAATGGTTTATCGTACTGAATTGTTTTCCATCTCTCTTGATTGCAGACAGCAAAGGCTTTTACATACCTTACTTGAGGTAGAAATACCACAACGTTCTGCAGAAGTGATGGTCTAACTGTTGTACAAATCCTGTTTTTATGCTGCAGTTGTAGACATTTCTATAACTTATGTTCTTCCCATGAAAGTTTATAATGGTATCTTCAGTGATTTCAGGGAGTAGGACAGTTCTTTTATTTATCCCAAAGAAAACTTATGCTTTATTCAATGATGTATGCTAAGAGAAGTCCTCTGCAGGTTTTCAACGATCTGTACATTGCTGTGAAACACACAGCAACAAAGGCATATAGAATTGAATAACAATAAAAAAAAACATTTAATAAAATAGTTTAAATTATTTTAGCCATGGTAAAATTAGATGTATAAAACATTGCTAAATGAAATTAATTTAGTTTCAAGAAGATGTCTTCATGTACAGTAACTTTAACATTCTTGTGCAATCAGATAATCTCATCAATAAAGACACATTCTCATTGTTTCTAAACCTAGTTGATTTTCTCCTGGTCCTTATTGCCCTTGAATCCTTGAACAAATAAAATAAAAAGAGAGTAAGTACAACAGATATTGATATAAGCATCTCTTCACCTCTGGTAAAGGCTAACAAAGTGAAAATATTTCCTATTTCAAGTAAACAACCACAAGTAACTGAAGTTCAGCATTAGACAGTTAAACATTAATTACCTCAATTTTCTAAAAACCTCTTTCTTTTAGGACACTTTCTCCTCCACGCTTCTTTCTGCAAGAAAATAGAAAGACGGGGTGATAAACTGATTCAGTTTCATTTGAGTATGTTGTCAAGAATTGACTTCTGACTACTCACCTCAAACTGCAGCAGCATTTGTGTTTTCTACCTCCATGCATCCTTGTCACTTCTGACACCAATGACCTGGGGCAGGAAGCACTTAGCAGGTGCTTTCTAAACATTTACTCTCTTGCATTGGGCACAATTGAGTCGCCTACTGCTTTTAATGTATCGGCACTGCTCCTTGCTGCGTACTTTATAGGAGACACCGAGTATCCTGATGCCTATAAAGGATTTATGAGGTTCCTCGAACAGTATGTGCAAGGAGGTTTATCTCCATACACTAAAAATCAGAGGGCAACTTCAACCTACACAAAATTTGTAAAATCTTTACAGCTTGACTAGATTAGATCTATTCTTGTATTCAAACCTTTAATTGGAAGAAATCTTTATGTACGATTTAAGAAGATAGGTCAATATAATGAACTTTTTTGTGCCATGTAATGCACATATTATTCAGTGAGTGTTTTCTACCTCCGCCTTGAAGTCAACACCAAAATAATTAATCTTGTCAAAAATCAGTAGCCAATATCCAACTTTGATAGAGAAATGAGAAAGGACCTGCAGACCAAACAATAAGCAGGAGTTAAGTGTTGTTTTCTTTAAAAATAGAAGTGTGTGATAGATAATAACAAAATTTAGGTACTTACATTTCACAGCCGCTGCTGTGTATGGATGTCAAGCTGGACTCCTAATTTATACCGACAACTACTTGAGGTAAGGTTGTGATGAGGAGGTTCCTTCCCTGATTCTGCAAGATGAGAATGGAAGTTTGGACGTGGGGCGTTGCAGAGATTGTCAGACCAACAGTGTACCTGAAACCACAAACAATCCTTAATAGCCCACAGAGTGATATGTCAAAATATATTTTAGGCACTGCATTTGAAAAATTAAGGGAAAGTTGCTAGAGCTATTCAAATTTAACACATAAGGAGACATCAACAAATCAAGCAGCAATGTCAACATCAACTAAAATTTTATCTACAGCAGTACTGTAGAAAAATGAGGAAACAAATAAGAGCAAATTAGGAAAGGGGGCGAAGACGTTTGCTCAAAGAAAGCATAAGCGATGGCTAAAACCAAAGGCATCGGTGCAAGCAGAAAGAATGTTGGAAACCAATGTGACAAAGCGGGGTTATGAAGACTCAAAACCACAACGTGCAAACGGGCTGAGAAAACAAAGGCAAATTCCGGGTAGAGGAGACTTACACTCTCAACGTGTAACGCAGTGACACCGAAACTATGGCAATAAACACCAAAGTGGAAAATTTTGTGTTTTGAGAGCGTGAGAAGAATGACGCCATGACACTCGCTCGAGTCGGCTTATCCGCAGTGAACGTATCGTAGTGCGGTATATCCAGGTGTTTGTGACAAGGCGTATCGCCAGCTCAGAACGTCCCAGTTGTTTTCGTTTCGATCCAATGATTCAATCAGTGATTCTTGTGTTACTTAGCAGTAAATTGTCAAATCAGTGTGTTGTAGTGCATGACGACAATACTGCGTCAGAGAGGCAGACATTCTAGAAGTCGATTCGGAATTTACGAAATATGGATAACCTTCTTCTACCACCGTGTCGTGTGTGGCCGTGTGTTGTTGACTATCTAAGTTCAAGCGTCTCAAAATGGCGACCTGTCGATCGTGAAAGTCGTGAAAGTACGAAGAAAAGTACAAGTTTACTGTTGTTTTGCAGTTTTCCTGGCAATGACGGCCGACTCTTTCTGGTGCTTTGTATCGTCTGTGCCAAGAAAAGTACTGAGAACAGAGTGTAAACCCCGTGTAGTGCAACAAAACTTGATTTCGAGTGGTCCAAAGCGAACTTGCCTTATGGCTCACCCTAGGATAGCTGATGCTAACTTGTGATGCTAATCTGAGTGGCCTGTGACAGCCAAGTCACAGCAGGAGATGGAGACAGTTGGTGTGATAGTTGGTGACTCAGGATCTTCAAGGTGCTCTTACAATGCTGCTCATCACTCCATTTCTCACTCATTTTGTCCCCCTACTTCTATATGGGTGGTCAAAACATGAGGTAATTGGGCTTATTGGATAGGAAATACTGCTGGAATAGTATTAAAACACCATTTCTAAAAATTAATGTGTTCAAACAGCTTTATTTTAGCCAACATGAGCCACAGGGGACAGTTGCCAGGGTTTTCGGCTCACTGAGCAGCAGTAACTATTGACTCCCAAATTGTAGCCAGCTTTCCAGCAACTTTCACTCTGTTTAATATCACCAATATCATTTAAAAAAAAGAAAAAATGTCTTTGATAAATTGATTTGGCACTGGCTTTTCCCCTTCTGAAGCTATTATAACATTTATTTCTTCTCTATCTGCAACTAGTACACTTATGCTTGTGATAAAAAGTTATCGCATTAATTTTGCAATGAATTTCTTCCTTAGCTTTTCATCGCAATTTTGTTTGCGATGAAAAGTTATCATGCCATTTAGAATGGGAATCGCAAAACATGAGTTATTGCTGAATTTGAGTAAAAGTATCGCAATCTGGATTTCAGTGAACAACTTCCCATTGAAGCGGTGAAGTGACAAATTCAATACAAGGTCATAAAAACATCTGTTCAAGGTGGTTGATAGCTTTAACGAAACATGAGAACAGGCTTTAAGCATCTGCTAGTAACCACCCTGCTGACAACATGCCTCCAACGCAGAAAGTCAAAAGATACAAAACACCAACATAACCTCCTAACCTCCAAACACACACACATAAACAATTCAGTAGGTGGACATAAAAAGATCACTTGAGGATAAAAAATGGCTTAACACATGCGATCGACTCAATTCCCGTGAAATACAGCATAAAATTAACGCAAACGACCGATCGGACATCGTCAGAAACACGGAGTCATATTTTTGAACCGAAATACCGATAGCAGGCGGCGCCCGGGCTTGGCGGGAAACGCGCGAGCCCTGTAGACGACGCACTTTTTTATTTCGGCTCTTAAATCCAAAATACACCAAATTAAGTAAAAAACGGCACAAGGGTCGATTCCTTGAGTCACGACTCAACTTTTGATACCACCCTCGACTCTGTGCGTTATTTCGTATAGGAGAAATCGGAGCTGAAAGTTTCAGCCGAGATCGGCCTTCAGGGCAGGGAAGGGTGCTACTGATCATCCAAGGCTTTATGGGCGAAGTTGAAAAAATGCAGTTTCGCCATATCTCCTGAACGGTTTAAGGTGGTAGGAGCGCCGGGCCACTCTGGGAATGGCTGCGTTTCAATCGACTCCGTAGCGTCCGAAGTTAGAGGTGGGCCCTGCGGGGTGCGGGGGAGGCGGGGTTGGACGCGTGCACAGAGACAGGCCCTGCGGGATGCGGGGGAGGCGGGGATGGCGGCGTGCACAATGCGGACGCCGGAGGGGTCCGGGCGGGGCTGCCCAGGCCTTCCTTCCTCGGAGCTCTGAGCAGAGCGTGCTGCGAGCTGGCCCGGCAGTTTGGCCGAAACGTATGAACTCCAAAAAGCGTGAAAATTGTCCTAGAATTTTCATCTTTTTCTTTACCGGGCACCGCGAAAATCTATAAAAAACGATTCTGTGGACAGTTCTGCTCTTCGAACGCCGGGAGAGGCTGTACAGCGAACGCTTACGAAAGAAAGGATAGGCCGACTACCTGCGGTTGGGTCCAGCAACCCTCGCCGGGGCAGGCCCGGCTGGGCCCGGCTCGAGGACTGGAGACCCGAGCTCAATGGGGCCATTTGGTGGTGGAGTAGCGTAGCGGAGATGAATAGAGTTTGACTTTGGACAACTACAATTTTTGGAATGTTCAAATCATGTTCAAATTTTGATCTGAGCATCAATTCACACGCACCACTAGGATTATCCATTTCTGGCGGTTTCAGAGAAAAAAAGATTGACGTTCATACCATGTTTTTTACTGTACCCAGGTTAAAAATTCAAAACGACTCACAGAAGTACCATTTTACAGTACTGGCCTTGTCTATTCTTCCAAAAAATAAATAAATGCAAATTTGAGATTATCACAGATTGAAGTAACACAGAAAAAATTAAAATCACAGACGTATATATATGTATATCACAGTCTAGTAAACTCACTCACTCCACTCACTCACTCACTCACTCACTCACTCACTCACTCACTCACTCACTCACTCACTCACTCACTCACTGTCCTACTAATTACACCTCAACATCTTTCTATTTACAGTATATAATAATTTTTACAATATTATACAGCAGTATAACAATATTTCACAAAATGTACAATGTCATAATAAATGTACAGTTCGCACCACTAAGTGCCGGTCCGTGAGCAATGACTCGAGTGTAAACCCACAGCAGTGAAAGGGGCCGTCATCCTCTCAATACCATAGGCACGTGCGAAGCGACCGAGGGGAAAACAATCATGATATCTCTGTGCACCTCAAAATTGAGAAATTCAACAACAAAATCATTTTGCAAAGTCCAAATATTTACGAATCTTTCAGAAAATCCGCGGTAAAAGTGGCAGAAGAAAACTTCGGAAATCTCTTATAAAAGAATAAAAAAGCAAGAACGATTCAAAATATTTTAAAAATGAAATTCTGATTTGTTTTCCCCTCAACAGCAACAGTAATGACGAGTAGGCTCAAACAAAATCATTTCTCAGGGGATGGTAGCCGGCTGGGCAGGCGGGCTCTGTCCCGGGGCCCGGCTCGCTCGACCCGCCTCTGGCCCGGCTCGCCCGACCCGCCTTTTGTCTCCGATACCCCCCGTGCCCCTCCCGCTCCCCCCTCTGAGCGACGAGGACGGGTGCAGCCTGTCTCTTTCTAAAGGTTACAGGGAGCTCAAAACATTGGTCCACTTGCGACATACGTTTGGCGAAATGGAAAATCGGACATGTTTTCTGATGGGCGCGTTTGAAAGATCAAAGTTCAATCTAGTGCAGGAAGAAATTTCAGTTCGATACGTTCAGAGATGTGGCAGCTACGGGGGCTCTTAATCGACCGATTTTCAAGGCGTTCCAGGAGGCAGACCAGTATATTTAGAACTGTCAAAACTCGTTACGCACTAGCCCTGGTACATGACTACCACTCTATGGAGTTTGAAGGCTGTGCGGTTGATAGTTTTGCCAAACGTATGTCGCAAAGTCGGCGAAATTCCGAACTTTGGGGCGTCGCGACGCCGAAACTAAGCGTCGTAGAGCAAAACGGTTCGAGATGGTACATCAGGCCAACTAGTTCTACCGATTCGTGAAAAAAAAATTTGGTGCTCCTACCGCCTTAAGATATCGACCTGGGTGTTTTTTCACTCGAAAGGTATTTCAAAAAGAAGTCTTTTCAAAAAAACAGGGCGCTGTACGACGAATATTGCCGGAGATACGGCCCGGACAAGTTTCGGAAAATTCGTCAGTTTTTTGCTCGTAGTTCGGCCATTTTTCATCAGATCGCGATCATAGAATTATGGTTGGATTCAGAAGAACGACCTCTACCGGAAAAATACGAAAAAAATATATCCTCCAAAATGAAAAAAAAAAAGTATATTTACTCTACCACGAATTGCAGTTTCGCCATATCTCCTGAACGGTTTAAGATATCGACCTGGGTGTTTTTTCACTCGAAAGGTATTTCAAAAAGAAGTCTTTTTAAAAAAAAAAATAAAAAAAATGAGGCTCTGTAGGACCAATATTGCCGGAGATACGGCCCGGAAAAGTTTCGGAAAATTCAACAGTTTTATGCTCGTAGTTCGGCCATTTTTCATCAGATCGCGATCATAGAATTATGGTTGGATTCAGAAAACGACCTCTACCGGAAAAAAAATACGAAAAAAATATATCCTCCAAAATGAAAAAAAAAGTATATTTACTCTACCACGAATTGAACCCCGGCCTCAAACTTGTTACTTCTCGTCAAGCTTCTCGTCAAGCTAGACCTTTTTTGTTCTATAAAAAAAAAACCGGCCTACCGGCGGGTAGGAAGGCAGTCGGCTGATTTTGAATATGACTATGAACGGCAATTGTCAAATTGTCACGGGAACGAGATGCGTAGAAACTATGGACACTTTGATTCCTGTCTTAACGTGGCTGATTTTCTGATTTTTCTTCTTACGGGCTTGAATTTAAACTGCGTTATACTGGATTATATTTTAACTGGCTTTAAAATTATCTGAACCGCATTCATTTCATTTTAAATTCAAATCCTGGAACTAGGGGACCAATTCACCTGTCATCTGACATAAGTGCGAATGTCACTATTTTCTCAAAAATCACTTTTTTCAACTAAAGTAACCAAATACAATATCTGCATCCACTGCAACAATTTTTTTTTTTTTTGTAAACACATTGGAAAGCACCTGACAGCCATGGAAAAAAAGTGCGCATGTCCTGTGTCATCTGACACAAAGAACGCATGTCATTGACATGCGTAGTTTTTGCAAGATTTTGAGCGACATGGGCATTTTCTATCAGATGATATGAGACATACGTATGTTCTGTGGGATGACAGACATGCGTATGTTTGTCAGATCAGAACTGGTGCTGACTTGCGCATGTTTGTCAGATGAGGACTGATGCTGACTTGCGCATGTCTGTCAGATGACACTGACATGTGTACTAATTTTGAGATAATGTTTGATTCTTAGATTTGAAAACACTTTGTGTGTGAGGACTTTTAGGCCTCCACACCACACTTCAATAGTTAGTTGATAAGGTGCATTTTGATGACAGTATTGTTACCACCTGAGCAATGACTTTAACCTATCACTAATAAAGAATATAAGGGTGCTGCTCCCTTCTTCGATGTAGTTCTTGCTGGAACGCAATTTAAACCAGTAAAGGGACAGATAAAATCGACTTGAGCGGCACTCAGTGAACTGAAAGTTTCTGGTTACCTTGAGACGAGGTGGTGGTTGTGTACTCCTCCCGAAACGAGCAGGAAATATGATTTCTTCATGCAGCAACTCATTTCGGGCGACCACAAAAGTTATTGAGAACATTCTATCGGTGTGTTGTGGTGACAGTAGAGAATAAACCGCAAACACAAGTCATTAGTTGTTAAGACGGTTTCACACACAAAAACAGACAGAGCCATTTTGACAGCGCTACGTGTTTTGTTTTCCCGTCATTGTGCGCACTACGGTTTCTTTATCGGCAGCGCGACGAGACGAGCGCGGCTCGTAGGCTGTCTGCTCTGCTGTGTTGTTGGGCTGGAACCAGTTCCAGAATTGAGTATACTTACTTGATTCTTGATTTTTCGTGATTTTATCTCATAGCTCTCCATTCGATTCTACGCAAGGCGAGCGTAAGTGACTTTAAAGTTCTCTGTGGTTCGTTGGCTTTTCACACAAAACCTGCTGTGTAGTCTTCCTAACCCTGCTCTAAATGTGGAATGAGTTTTTCTAAGCTCTACAAACTTTACTGAATGCTCTTCAAAACATTCGCTCTACTGTTATTTCAGTAGAATTTTTTTTCCTCTTTGCGTTTTTTCTTGAGTTTGTTTCTTAAAATTCACTGTGACAACACCTTTCTTGTTTTGCTTGGCTGGAAATATTTGGTTCTTTCTTTGTTATTGTTTGTTTGTGTGTTTGCTTGCTTATTTATTTTATTGTAAAATGTCAAGCATTTGCACTAATTCTCCCTTTTCGACTGTCAAAGCGCTGTCAAGCTCATGTCTATAGACTTTTTCTAATATTATACCGATGTTCTGTTTGTTTTCAGGTACTGTTATGCAACGGAATCCAGCATGTGAGCAAAATTGATGGCATCCCCTTCCTCAACGTCAAGTTCACATTTGCCAGTCCCCGTCCAACATAAAAGATGTAGCCTCACTATTCAAGTGAGTTTGTCACGAAGTATTTTGCATCCATTTGTCTGTTTTTACAGTGCCTAATTATTTTTATCTGGTTTCTTTTCAGTTCATTAGAAATACGGCTGGGATTTCTTGCTTCAATCAAGATCATGCTGGTGACTTGCAGAACTGTTCATCCAGTAGCGTAAATTTAAGTCTTTTGGAGAAACACTTTAATGAGTTGAACCTTGTGCTATTAGTTTCAATCACCATTGTTGGATTGGTCTATTTGCTTGTGTTGGATGTGAATTGTAATAAAATGTTATGAAAACTCTCACACTTATTGTATTTGACCTTCATACACATGCTTCTGCAATGTCTACATTGTTTCTCTAGCAAGAAATCTAACAGGAGAAGCTTATTATTTCTTAGGGCATCAAGCTCAGTGCAGGGTGGACAATGAAAGTAGAGAAAGCAGAAAAAAAACAATCTAATTTTGATCAGATTAATTTGTAGTCATGTTTTGGTTCATCTACTTGTATCTAAACTAGAATTTTTTAAATAAAATGTAGGGACTACTCTGATGAGTCTTGTGGCTTGCTTTTGTTAAGAAAAGCGTTCCCTATCTGCTTCACTAATTCCCCCAAAATAAAAAATAAAAAATATTCCAAATAATAATGGTTTGTGAAATATGTGCTCCTACAACATTCTGTACTGAGCTGGTCTGCTAGACAGAATTCTCAGGGACATTGTGGATTTTTTCTTAGGGCCCAAGATATTTACAAACGGAAAGTGTAACTCCGTTCAATAGAATGAACTGAGTTCAAAACAACACAATTTTGCTGAAGTAATAGTAATGTCACTCTTATTTAATGAAATAAAACCATAACTCTGCAAGCCCAGTCAATCAAAAGTACATTATTTTTTCCTCAGCTGACCCCATTAAAAAGCATTACAATTCCAGTTTCCAAATATCTTGGGCCCTAAGACAAATTCCACCGTTTCCCTGAGAATTCTGTCTAGAAAACTAGCAGAGTACAAGCACCCTGAAAAAGAGCGCAATGCCAAACACAGAGAATGGTAAGTAAGGGTAGATGGAAAATTCAAGACTGTGACATTTTAATCTGCACAGTTTATTTTGCTTGAGTAAGTCATAGGTCTTTAAAAAAAAATAATTATTATTTAAAAAAAAAACATTACAAGTTTATTGCTGAAATTAATTATTGATAAAATAGCTATTTAGATGCATAACATTTTATGCATGACAACAAGTTTATGACAAATAAGAACTAAACATACATTCTAGGTACATTCTAAAACCAAGTACATAGCTGATAAAATAGAAATAGAAGGATATAGAATAGAGTAAATGAATCACGTTAGTTCCTGTGCTCAATCTTTTTGAGGCGATGGTTTGTTGCCTAGAGCAGCAATCCATTTGCTTGATGGAAGTTCTAGATCCCAATATCCTGTAACAAAGGTAAACTTTATTTTGAAAAATGTCCAGAGATATGAATGAAAGCCACCTACTTTGTGATATCTTGTATCTTACCTTTTGGGGAGGGTACGCGAGGATATTTGCTGCGGTGTCTTGAGCACTTGTCTATTGCACCTTTATCAATATTAGCAGCCTTGTAGTATTGCAAAATAAAACAGATTACAATGGTTAGTTGATGCAGGGTAACTGAGTTGGATTGCGAATTAATTTCTATTCCAATGAAGTTCTGACCTTATCACATTTACTGCATGAGTGACCAGGCAACCCTTTTCTTTTTAAACCCCGCACTGGCTTGTGGGCATAAGCATAGTTGGGTTCCTCATCATTTCTTGGTACTCTGTAATGGGGGAACCCAAAAATTAGCGCAAACTGCTGTTGAAATTTCGGCTCCACTCGAACTGCGGCGCTACCTGGCTGCCGCCTACCTGCGAGGCGGGGGCCGGGCAATAAATGCCGTGCCCGAACTGCGGCGCACCGGGCACGGGGCGGGGGGCAGCTGTTTGAACTGCGGCGCGGACAAGAGGGGCCCGGCCCGGCCCCGCTGGAACTGCGGCGCAGAGTGCGATGGGTTGCCTACCCAGCCCGGGTTAGGTTAGGGTAGGTTAGGTTAGGTTAGGTTAGGTTAGGTTTGGTTAGGTGAGTTGCTTATTTTCAGGGGTTTTGTGGGACAAATTGACTTGACTACCTTCCCCAGGGGTCGATGTGGGCAGTGGGCAGCCTTTCATCCCCTCCCAGCAGTCCGAACTCTGGGCTGCTCTTCAACCCAGGTGGAAAAATTTATTGTCCCGCCCGGGATGCGAACCCACTACCAAGACTCGATGCCGGACCAGCCAACACTTCAGCGCGCTCGGCTGCCAGTGACCATATTAAAAGTGGTCTGAACTCTGTGCTGATCTTCACACGCAGGTGGGAAAGCATTGAAAAATATTGAGTCCCGGCCGAGAACGAATCCACGGCCGAAACTCGCAACGACTTGGAGCAATCGCCTGCGAGGTGATCCTTTGTTGCGGGCTGGGTAGGCAACCCATCGCACTCTGCGCCGCAGTTCAAGCGGGGCCGGGCCGGCTCCCTCTCGTCCGCGCCGCAGTTCAAGCAGATCTTCCCCGCCCCGTACCCGGTGCGCCGCAGTTCGGGCACGGCATTTATTTCCCGGCCCCCGCCTCGCAGGTAGAGGGCAGCCAGGTAGCGCCGCAGTTCGAGTTGAGCCGAAATTTCAGCTTTGCTATAATTTTTGATTGACTTTATGAACATTAGACTTTCAAGGAGATACAAACAGTTTTACATTTCACTAACAAAAGATCAATAGAGTTAGTAGAATAAATTATCATGCAAAAAATAGTCTGACCAGATAACTAACCTGTCGTAGCTGCTTATAAGAGTAGAGAGCTTATTCGCTTTCTGCCAATCATGTAGAACAGGTGTTGACTTAGTTGGTGTGGTGTTACTAATGGATGCAGTTGCTGTAGAGGTAGAAATGTAAAAGTCTCCTTTTTTTTTCAAACCAACTGAGTAAGAAATTGTTGAGCAACTTACAAACAAAATCCAAAGTCGAGGCAGTCGAGGAAACACTTGGTACAATGGCTTCATTCTGATGGAGCACATCTTTCAGGCTGTGAGGGCATAAAAACTAGAGTTAGTTCAAAACGAGCGAGCGCTCAGGGACAAAACGCTACAGCAAGAAAAGTCTAAACTCTTTTCCTGATCATAACTGTAAACAGTTTTAAGTTTAAAACTAAACGTTTGGAATCCACCCTACCACTGGAAAACTGTTATGAGTCTTGCATTTTCAACCTCAAGCTCATGGCATCGGTTTTAATAAAATTCAATTGAATCCATACTTAGTTTGTTTTATGTTTGAGTATGTTTTGAGTATGTAACAACAGCAATTCGTAAACAGTAAACAACGAGCAGGCGAGCAGATATGATGGAGTCATTGACCTGAACCGGTCATCTCCCGCGTAAAACACTATGGCCAACGAGCAACACTCAAAATCAAATTCAAAAGAAGATCATATCAAGGCGTCTTACGTCGAAAAAAACAGAAAAATAAAAAGATTTTATTTTTAAAAAATTGACATAAGAATCATCGCCGATACTGATGCGGTAAGAGACAAGGCTTGATATGATATTGTAATGTCGGGAAGTTTTTATGTTTAGGATGGTACGGCTGAATTGCGTCGCAGGCAACAATGCAGCACAGTTCGTGAGAGTTTTAACCGCCCTGTGGGCGCGAATTCGCTAGCCTTGTCATCGAAGGAGTTGTTTACGTGTAAATCTGGCGTCCAGATGATGAAAGATGACCTCGAAAAGGTCGCTGTTCCTTGTTCATTTAGCCAGCCAAACTAAGGCTGAAGGTAAGGGTTTCTTTGCATTTTATTTCTGTTTACTGTATTATAAACTCTTAAAGCCTGAAGGCTTCTAGTCGAACCTGTGCAGTTTGAAGACTCGTACTGGGGAAGTAGTTGACTCATCTTAAATTTCAGACCGCTCGGATCATGGCGATGCTATATCTGTGTCCTCCTCGGACGCCCCATCCATAACAATGTCGGATAAGAAAATTATAGATGGTTTGATCATTTTACGAATCTCCTTTGTTTTGGCTGTATACTTTTCTATGAGTATTTTTAGTGTGAGTTTATCGTTTGTGGATTTTCAGATGCCCTTACCCAAGCTAAAGTAATGCGCTTGGGTAAAGAAATTACATCTGTCCTGTGTGCGAACTGGGTCAAATCTCAAAGTTGTGTGAATGATAGTCCCATTGCTCCTCAACGAAAACCTTTTGGACTGGTAGATTACTCACCAAGTCTTACATCAGCATCAAGCCGTGAGTAAATTAAAGTAATGATTTCAACCTCATTACTTGGCTCAAATAACTACCGTAAAACAGGCTAATATGGACCATGCTATGTAAAGTGGACCATACTCTTTTTCCTATTGTCTGCCTTTGATCGACTCGTACTACCACTTTGTTGTGTTCTTGACAATGCTGTACGACAGCTCAGTGTTTGCACGAGTTAAGCAGAAGTGAAACATAGGAAGGAGAGAGTGGTCCACATTACCTCACATGATCCGTATTAGACTGTTTTACGTTACTGCAATTTTTGTCCCTTTCCAGGTGTCAGCACTGAATCAAGGCCGAGGCCATTACTTAATTCTGAGGTAAAGAACGCTGTTTGTTTTGCACACCCTTCTGCACGACCACCAATCTCTTCGACTCTAAGTAAGTAGCTGAGCAGTTTGAATCCTTTGTCATAACAATCAGTTCTAATATTTTGATTAATTTTAATTACATCTCTATGGAGAAGGTGTATTAATGGTGAGAGACTGATCGAGTTCTTTTTGTTGGATTAGGTCACTGCAAAGATTTAATGAATGTGTTTGATCAGCTGGGTCACCTGGGTAAACAAAAACTATCAGATGCAGAAACACCTCAGCCAAGATTATCTTTGTCAAGCCCTGTTAGCAATGGGTCAAACACTTATTCATGTGCAGTCAAATCTATGCCTAACACATTTGGTTTTCCAGAGAAAGGTACGTGTCTGAATATTGATATTTTATATTAAACTCAAGTTTAAGTAAGGGTGCTCAATGTAGGTCAAAATTTAAGGAGAATATTTCAATATTTTTCTGTTTGCTGTTTTCCTAGTCTGGGGGAAGCTTACCAATATTTTTCAGGAAACAATTTACAGTACTTTTGAAGTGAGGTGTATAAACTAACAAGCTGTATTCCAACTTTCTAATTATGATTGTGGGCAAGGGGGTGTTATGCAGCCTTAATATTGAAAAATTAGAAAAATATTAAAAATATATAGGAAGTAAATTCTACTAAAACAACAAACTAATTTGATGTATGTTTAATCTTCTAGTTTAGATGGCATAACACCTCTTTCTTTGGCAAGGGGGTGTTATTCAGCCTTAACATTGAAAAGTTAGAAAAATATTAAAAATATATAGGACGTAAATTCTACTAAAACAACAAACTAATTTGATGTATGTTTAATCTTCTAGTTCAGATGGCATAACACCTCCTCTTTCTTTGAACTTGTTCCGCCTCCAAAAGAAGGCACAGCCTCCAAAATAATTGTCAAGAAATTTGGCAGAAATTTGTCTAATGCTGCTCGCATCAGATTATTGTCTAGTCATTGTGGAACCACTCTAAGCGGGTTTCTTGTATATTTTTGTTTCAGTATTGCCACATGATCCATTGGTTGTTGACACTCAGCTGCAGGACTTAACTTCATCTATTACTCCCAAGGAGCAAAAATCACTGCCTGGTTAGTGTCAACTGAAATGTTTTTTAAGATGTAATTCACCTACCTAAGCTGTTGAACTTTCCCTGTTTTCTTCCATTAATATTAGTGCAGAATTAAGGATGTAGTATTCAAACATTTTTATGGCTCAGTAGCTGCTCCGTCATTGACTAATGTTTTATGGTTTACAGATCCACCCATCGGTTTCATTGATAATGCTGAATTCCAGGTCTCATTGTTTGAACCAAACCAAAACTCTGTAAAGAGAAAAAGTAGAGGTAAATATTTAAATTACATTTCATAGCACTTCCTTCTGCTGTCAGTTAATTCACAGATTAATTTGCTGATTTTTGTGTTAGCAGGAACTGTAACTGAGTTCAAAAATTCAGAGACAAGCCAACTAAACACTTCTAACACTTCTGTAAATGGGACTCATAATTCCCAATCTAGTCCCTCTAGGAATGAATCTAAATTTACCGTCTCTACACCCAAATCAGGAACTAGTTCTGGAAGGAAGACCCAGCTTGGTAATTATTTGCTATAAATAATATAAACGAAATTTTGTTGACAGTAACAATTATAGAATTTTTTTTAAAATATATATAGGTGTGAAGTCTCCCCGACCTTCCCGACCTATCAGATCTACCAGATGTGAAACTCAACGAAAACCTTCGCCTGACCTGTTTGCTTCTGAGGATGATGAGAACAATAATTCTCCACTAGAATCAGAAGACAGCCTGGTTTTGGTAGCAGGATCGCCCAGGTCTTCTGCTCCTGTGTCAGATGGTTCTGACGAGGAAAGGCATTTAGTCACACTGAAAAAGTCAAACACTGTGACTGTTCATGATCAGCCCCAGAAGTCATCTGTTCCAAAACTATTCCAAAGTAAATCTGAGAAGAAAAAAAACTGTGGTAAGTATTAACATAACATATTACTATATGCTTTGACAAAGTGCTGGAAGTCCCCAGGATTGATTTGATCTTGTAAGAGTGCTCCCACAACTAATGCTTTGAAACTGTTGGGACGAGGTTGTGAGACATTTGAGTGGACAATGGCATTAAAATTTATTCTCATAATGAGCATGAAGGTGGGGGGTATGCCCACCACAATGAGGTTTTGTTATAATATCAATACATATGAAGTAATCATACTTTACAACTCAATTTGTACAAATTTGTACAAAAGTGTTGAAATGACTGGGACGGGGTTACAGCCTCAGAAACAATGCACAGACGAAGATTAAAATGTTAAAGTGACTTGAAACAACCTTATTTATGCCCCTACTCTTTTAAGTTTAGTGGATATCACACAAGCAAATATGAGTCAAATGAAATAGAGGCAACACTGTGGGAGCACCATAAGACTTTAGTACTGCACCCAGTGTCTAACAGAGACTTCATGCAAGCAGAGACTTTTGCTTTAAACTCAGCCATGTAAATCAAGTGTCATATTTATATGTTTCTCAGACCGTTTGAAACAAATAACCACATGAAAGAACCTTTAAAGACAAGTGTTTAATCGCAGCACTTCCCTTCATTGGCTATTGGGGACTTCTGTAACTTTGCCAAAGCACCAGTAATCTCATAGCACTCCTTAATGCTATCAGTTTCACTGACTAAATTACTTATTTTTTGTGGACAGGAACTGTAACTGGGTCCAAAAAATCTGGCCCATCTGAGACAAACCAATTCAGCCCCCCTGTAAATGGTCTTCTTAATTCCGAATCAGGTCGCTCAAAAAATACATCTCAAGTTACCATCTGTACTCCTAAATCAGGAACTAGTTCTGGAAGCAAAAGGAAGCTTGGTAATTATTTACTTAAAGTACTGTAGATGAAATTTTTGGACTTCGTAACAATGATAGACTTAAACTTTCTTTTTTATTATTATTATCTTATTTTTTTTATTGTTATAGGTGTTGAGTCTCCCCGACTTTCCCGGCCTGTAAGATCTACCAGATGTCAAACTTTACGAAAACCTTCACCTGACCTGTTTTCTTCTGAAGATGATGAGGGAGATTTTTCACCAGAATCAGATGACAGCTTGATTCTGGAAACGGGTTCTTCTAGTTCTTCAACGGCTCCTGTGTCTGGCACTGCCTCAAAACAGAGACATTTAGAACTGGCTGAAATGGATGATTCAGATGAGGAAAGGCATCTAGTGCCTCAGAAGAAGCCAAGAACAAGGAAGAAATCTGCAAAATCATCAAAAGAAGAAAGATTAGAAAGACAGTATCTCCGCAATACAGGTCAGAAGTAATTGATATCCAGCAACAGAGAAGTCGTCTCTGCCAGAAAGCGGCGCCAACCACATATCTGCAAGAGAGGTTGTCATGAAACAATTACAGATGAAATCGGAGAATCTATTTTCAATGAGTATTGGGAGCAGGGCAGTCATGCAAAGAGAGTGACCTACATAGCGTCAAGAGTGGAAATCTGTCCGATCAAAGTGAAAAAACCACGCCTCCCTGCTGACCATGAGAAATCTCACCCTAAATCTGTTTCTCATAAATATTTTTTTCATATCTTTGGAGAGACAAAGCAGGTGTGTAAACACACATTTCTCGGAACCTTAGGAGAAACTGATGGCTTCCTTCGCATGGCAATAAAGAATAAAACTGAATCACTGTCAGGTGGTACCAAAAATGACAAGCGTGGTAAACACACACCAGCTCACAAGATAAAACCAGAGACCGTAGAAGAAGTGAAGCAGCATATTTTAAAATATCCTTCCTACAAGTCTCATTATAAAAGAGCAGATGTAGGTGATACAAGATATCTCCCTAGTCATCTGGATCGTAAACAAATGCATAGTATGTATCTTGAAGAGGGAGGTACCGGGTGTCCAAGCGAAGACAGGACAGTACGTTGGGTTGCCTACGCGCTGGCTGCAGGCGCTCTGGGGAGCGGGGTGGCGGCGGCGGGTGGTGGGGTGCCCCCTCCACCCGCCGCCGCCACCCCGCTCCC
This sequence comes from Frankliniella fusca, assembly GCA_029379305.1. NCBI lineage: Eukaryota > Metazoa > Arthropoda > Insecta > Thysanoptera > Thripidae > Frankliniella > Frankliniella fusca. The sequence goes on along the minus strand of JAHWGI010000943.1, from coordinate 19,174 downwards.
CAGAGCGCCTGCAGCCAGCGCGTAGGCAACCCAACGTACTGTCCTGTCTTCGCTTGGACACCCGGTACTTACGTGTCATATTCAACATATGAAAGGATCTTTAACACCCTTGGCCGTGCTTTTAAAAAGCCACTTACTGATACTTGTGAGAAGTGTGATAGCTGGAAAGAGCAAGTCAAACATGCCCCAGATGAAGAAACTCAAGAAAAACTACAGCAAGAATGGAATACTCACCTCGATCGTGCCCAAGCAGCCTACGATTTTAAGAAGAAGTGCAAACTTGATGCAGAAAGTGATCCATCCATGAAAGTGCTTGTCTTTGACCTGGAGCAAGTTTTGGAAACACCATTATTAACTACTGGAGCAGCATTCTACTCACGGCAGCTCTCCACATATAATCTAACTATCTATGACACTGTCAGCAAAATAACATACTGCTACATGTGGAGTGAGCTTGATGGAAAGAGAGGTGCTAATGAAATTGCCTCATGCATTTTTATCCATTTTCTTGAGGAGGTGCCTGACACTGTTAAGAAGGTGTTCTTGTTCTCTGATTCAACAGTAGGTCAAAATAGAAATAGCATTGTAGCTGCAATGTTTTTAACTGTTCTCCAGATGCATGCCTCAGTGAAAACAGTGCAACATGTCTTTCTTGAAGCCGGTCACACTCGGTTGGAAGTAGATAGCAAGCACAGTGTTATTGAGCGCAAGAAGTCTCATGCTGATAAAATCAACACTCCTGAGGACTGGTACAAGCTTGTATCAAACCTTGGAGCTTCAAACAAGGACTACCCAAATGGAAGATTTAAAGTCATAAAAATGAAAGGAAGTTTCTATGATTTCCAGTCTATGTTGAAAGGCCCTCTAGTAAGAAGAACTCTAACCACTACAAACGACAAATTTGTTTGGCTCAGCACACCACTTCTTCGGTATGATGCCAACAGCCCTGGAAAAGTTTTCTTTAAGAGCAATCTGGGTGAGCAGGGGTACAAGTGCCTTGACTTGAAACGTGGAGGAAAGGCTGGAAAATATTCAGCTGAACATCTGCAGAACCATCTCAAGATACTCTTCAATCAGCCTCTGCCCATTTCAGCAAGTAAGAAAAATGATCTACTGAAGCTGCTACGTTTCCTTCCTCCATCATGCCATGAATTCTACAAATCTATTGAAACCAATGAAGCAGTAGAAAGTGATGCTGACCCTGATGCATTTGAGTCTGAGTAGTCAGCTAATTTTTTATTTTATTAATTTATGCATTGTTGCTGAGCGAGCGAAGCTCATGGCACACTTCGGGTTGAATTTTCCGGTCACGCCCAGGAAATAGCTAATAGCTATCGTCAATAACAATAGCAGAAGCAATTACAAAATCTATATAATATAGCTAAAAGATATAGCTTAAAAAATAGCTTACAGCTATAGCTTAAAGCTATAAAGCAATAGCTATGTATATATATATATATATATATATATATATATATATATATATATATATATATATATATATATATATATATATATACATATATATATCGATACCTACAAGGAAGACACAGTTGTGGGGCCCGAGCCAATACTAACGTAGTTCTGGGACCCGAGGCAAAACTCACGTACTTCTGGACCCCTCGGAAAGACTCACGGACTCACGTAGTTCCTATCTTATAACGAAGAAAGTACGTGAGTCTTTCCGAGGGGTCCAGAAGTACGCGAGTTTTGCCTCGGGTCCCTGAACTACGTTAGTCTTGCCTTGGGTGCCAAAACTACGTGTGTCTACGTGTGTATATATATATATATATATATATATATATATATATATATATATATATATATATATTTGTGTGTGTGTGTGTGTGTGTGTGTGTGTGTGTGTGTGTGTGTGTGTTGGTAACTACCGGCTTTTGGGGACATTTGTCCGTTACAGACAGGCGTTTGGGGACCAACATGCTTTTGGGGACGGTACCCAAAAGCATTTTCTCAAAATTTTCAATTTAGAGGCCAGTAAACGTTAAAATACATATAACAAACCTAATTTCAATCGATTTAGAATCGGTCCCCAAAGACCTGTTCCCTACGGGCCCCGGCCGGGTCCGGAGCTTCCGGAGTGTTAACACCAGGTGGCGCTGATGATCGTGTGTATAGCCCGAAATGGGGACTTTCGCAGGAGGCAAGTCTTTCGGTACCGTGTGATCCAGCGGCCGAGTAGATGTGGCAACAACGCGCGGGGCATCTTAGTCTTCTCGAACCCCTTCTCAAATGACTTAGGGCGACGGACCCGCGATACTTTCATATTTGCGATACCCCGTCGACCCGCACATCTCCAGAACCGTCTCGACGAGCCGACTTCAGTGGTGCCGACTGTTTTTCGAGAAATTCAAAAGTATACTGTCAAAAAATTGGAACAAAAACTTATTTATTTATTTATTTATTTATTTATTTATTTATTTATTTATTTATTTATTTATTTATTTATTTTACTTTTACGAGTTCAACCGACCCGAACGTCACCAGAACCGTCACGCACTTTTAAAAAAATAATTGTATTTTTACCATAAATCATTAGCTAATTTTTGAGGCGACAGGTGTCGTAAACTGCTTTTACAATAAGGTTGTAAAATTACAACTTTTGTTGTAAAGCCAAAGAGACGGTCACTTCATACTTTAACAGTTCAGTTGTATTGAAGCTTTACGGGTGTACCTGTACAATTACAGCTTGAACGTCAAAATACGAATCAAGCTGTCAGACCACGACTTCAACCGTAAAGGGCGTGCTCCCACAATGCCTTCACTTCATTTGGCTGCACTTGGTCTTCAGTAGGTCTGCGCTTTAATTTAAGTCAGTTTGACATCATCTTGTGAAATAAAAGTGAAGACCAAGTGAGGCCAAGTGAAGCGAAAACATTTTGTGAGCACCCCAAATTGTTCCATCAATTGATCTTTTGTAAATTTGAAGTATTCTTTTTTCTTATGGTATGAGTTCTGTGAGTATTGTCTAATAAGATGTTCTGCTTCCTCGACGCGTCCGTGCAACAATAGCCTATCTGTTTCGCTGCCCCGAAAGACTAGCCTATCTGTTTCGCTGCCCCGAAAGACTAGCCTATCTGTTTCGCTGCCCCGAAAGACTAGCCTATCTGTTTTTCGGCGCTTTCTGCAGCGCTGTCTTCTTCTTATTGTGGGTTTGCCAATATTAACGTTAGAAAAAAGTAAAAACTGCCATTTGTTGCTTGATCTTTAAGGAACACGCAGCAGTTTTTACTTTTTTTCTAACGTTAATTACGACGTTCGGGCGAACGCGTTGGGTTGCCTACCTCCCTGGGGCTTGAATCCCGACGCGCAATTTTTAGAAAATGTTTTGATGAAACGTATAAAATGGTAAAGAAGGCGAGAAGTGACACAATGTAGTCTAAAGTGCATACTGTATTGACATTGTTTGATATAAACATTATTTAAAAAAATGAAATTAGTTCAACAGTCCAATATATGTTATTATAAAACACTTAACCAAAATAGGAAAAATGAATTCAGAATACATTATATAAAATTCAGTTCTTTGACATATATCCACGAAGTTTTAAAAATGATAATAGGTGCTTGTTACCGCTTAGGGCCCGAACTTCCAACGGGACCTAAAGGCTTGCAAACTGCCGATTGAAATCGGCGTGAAAGCTTTCAGCCCCGTTGGTTGTAGTGGGCAGGTCTGCTGGTTCAGAGTGGGATGCAAGACCCGGAGAGGTAGGCAACCCAACGCGCCCGCTTAGGGATGTCCGCAATCGACAATTTCCCTTTTTTCCCGCATAATCCTCCCTTTTCCCCCTCGATGTCCGCAATCGACGGGACCCGAGCCTTGGTCACCCAGGTATGTCCGCAATCGACGGGACCCGGGTACGGGGGCCGTGCGTATTCAGCTAGGGTGACCGTGACCGGCACGGGGCGATGAAAGGCTCGTCACCTGTGTTGCTTCTGCTCGACTCTACCTGGACTCGGGGCCACTTCGGGTGAAACAACTGCAGCTTCGGGTCGCACAACTCCCGGCTCGGCTCAGCCCACTCCCACTCGGCTATCTCGGCTGGGCTCTGCTCGAATAGCCGAACATTCCGTGGCTCCAGAACCGGCCGGGAAGGGCCAACAGGGAAGACCCAGGGGGGAACTCGCAAGCGCGTCCCCGTGTAGGGTGATGATGGTTCCCTCGTCATACATGTCCCGGGCGAACAATTACCCCGTGATTATTAGGCCCCCATCACTATAATCCCGTGATAAATGTTTCCCCATGCAGGGGGAATAGTCATCCTGGAATGGATACGCCTCTCCCCTAAGGGGAATGGTTATCCTGGGATAACCATTCCCTCTAAAACAAAATGCAGAGGCTACAAATTTGACAGCACTTGTCGGCAGGATACTGTAAATAACTGCGTGCGTAGTGAATAAGCGCTAGGGGTGGGAGGACAATTATTCCATGATTAATTCACCCCGCAATATAGCTTTCTTAAAGGAAGGGGGGAACAAAATGATAACTGTTCCCCTGATCGTCAGCCAGCAAAAGGCAGGGGGAACCATTATCCCGTGATAACACTGTAAATCTGAGAGTCATGTTTCTGACTGAAATTGAGCGAGGCATATAACGTTGCCCTAAAGGAGTGAGGAAATTCTATATCGCTCATTTGGAGTGATAAGCCTCACTCAAATGGAGCGAGATCACTAGATATCGCTCGTTTTGAGTCATAGAAGCGACTCAAAAGGAGTGATATTTAATAATATGACTCCCCAGGAGTGACAAAATTTGGGTCACCAATCTCGCTCCCCTGAGAGCGAGATTTCTGACTCCTCGATTTACAGTGAACTGTTCCCCCGGCATCTCTGCGCTACGTTGTAGGGGGAGCTATCATCCCGTGATAACTGTTCCCCCACGGCAATTGCATTTCAAGGCAGGGGGGAACGTGAAAAATCTTTTCGTGGCAACTGTTTCTCGCGGGAAACAGTTTTACACGCGCTGGCCGTGGCCGTCGTTAAGCTTGTCGCTGCACTGTAAATCTGAGAGTCATGTTTCTGACTGAAATTGAGCGAGGCATATAACGTCGCCCTAAAGGAGTGAGGAAATTCTATATCGCTCATTTGGAGTGATAAGCCTCACTCAAATCGAGCGAGATCACTTGATATAGCTTGTTTTGAGTCATCGAAGCGACTCAAAAGGAGTGATATTTAATAATATCACTCCCCAGGAGCGACAAAATTTGGGTCACCAATCTCGCTCTCCTGAGAGCGAGATTTCTCACTCCTCGATTTACAGTGTGACGCGATAGTGTTTGACAGCGACCTCGCGAGCAGTCGGTGACCGCTCACGAGTGCGACCCCACATTTTCGGTCTTCCCCTTCGTATCGAGTGCACCTCCGCTCTGTCCGTAGCAGTAAATCTGCAGCCCTAAAACTTTAGTAACGTACTGACAACAATTTTCGTTAGTAAAACGAAATCATTCCGTTTATGGTAACTAACAATTTTGTATTAAATAAGTAAGATGAATTACACATCAAACCCGTTTCGTAAGAACACAGGAATTCAATTTCAAAAGATACGATTTCACAACAACGGAGTTTTTATAAATATGGTAAAATTTTTGTGAGTATTGTATGTATAATAAGATTGTGAGGAAAACCAGTAGTTTTGTTTAGTTTACGGTAGTTGTGGTTAGTGGATGGATAAAACTAAGTTCGAATCGGTAAGGCGACTTTCAAGTAGTGAGTCTCCTCCCTAGTAGCGCCGATGCGCATATAACGCACATTGAATGCGCATACATTTCTGCATTAGATGCGCATCGATAATGCGGATTGAAATGCGCCTCAAAGGTAACACATTTTCAGCGCATTAAATGCACTGCATTCAATGCGCATCGAAAAGGCGCATTACATGCGCATCTCAAGAGCGTTATAAATGCGTATTCAGGCGAGCGCAAAGGCGCATTCATGCGGCGCATTAAATGCGCATAGTGAATGCATTGTTACACAGGACAGTGACGTGCATGACGTGCATCATATGCGCATTTTGATCGCAAATTGGACGCGAATTGCATTCGCGTTCGGAGAAGTGAAAATGGATATAGGATATGGATGCTTGGAAAATAAACTAATATTTTGCTTTACCTTACAACTTGCAGAGAAGGCGAGAATTACATTGTTTGTACACTTAGTACATCTTAAAACACTAATCAAAACAAAAATATTACTGCATCGCTGATGCATGTGTACATGCTATTTTTTGCGAGCCAGGATAAAAACGATCCACAACTACAACACACCCAAGACGGCAACATGGCGTGAAGCATTGGCAAGCAGTGTTGTTAGACAAGTAGGCAAAGGATCGTAAGGGAGAGTGGGGCACATAGTGTCACTTTTTGGAAATTCTTCTCTAGCAGTCCTACTTTAGGCAGCATTACGGATTTCAGGGTTGGTCCGCCTCTATTCGACCTTCAGTCACAAGTAACCATTGAGACCCCCTCAAAAATATTCGTGTCTTCTCTCAAATCATTTCGAGAAGAGACCTCGGCAATTGGCAGTATGTGCCCCTGGGGTGGGGCACTAGCTGTCACCATTTCTATATTGGTATATAACTCATGGGAGAAGTGGATTCTCGAAATTGTCTCTATGGCATCTCGGAAAGTAAGTGCCAATGGAAGCATATCACCCCTAAAAATCAAAAATTACACTCAAGACATTCCTGCTACAGCAGATCATAAAATGAGTGACAGTACCTGCCCCAATATTGGGGAATTACTGTCAATAAATCTTTCGATGTACGCTGCTGCCATACCACTGAAAGTTTCGCAACCCCCATCTAGCAAACAAATGAGGACGTAAAGAGGTTATGATTTCACAAATTAGCTGACTGAAAAAGTGAATGGGCTGCTATTGCCAGTCCATTGACAGTATGTGCCCCTGACAGTTGGTGCCCCACTCTCCCTTACGCAAGCGCGTGAGGCAGACGGGTATCTCCGCCTGTCTACTAGGCAAAATGTACTCTCATGTGTGGAGAGTTTGCATTGTAGGCAGGAGCGTGTAAAGTTAAGTACGCGTGAGCGTTCACGTGAGGTGAGAACTCACGTGAGAACTGTGTGGGGCCTTATACTAAACAAACTTGATAACATTTTTGAAGAATTACAATCTCCGTACTCTCCCCTTTCCAAAAATGTATGGGTTTCTCAATTTTTAGGTCATTCCGCTTATTATAAGTTACGCACGCATGAGTGCTCACGTGAGATGAGCGTGGGAGTGCGCAGGATAGGCGCTTTATTCTAACAGAAATGACCTAAAAATCGACATACCCGTAAATTTTTGGAAAGGTAACAGTATAGAGATTGAACTTTTTCGAAAACATTATTTGCAATTTCGCTTAGTATAAGGCCACGCACAGTTCTCACGTGAGCGCTCACCTCACGTGAACGCCGACGCGTACTTAACTTTACACGCTCCAGGCGGAGATACCCGTCTGCCTCACATAGGTGAGTGCGTACGAATAATCCTTTGCCTACTTATCTAACTACACTGCTTGGAAGTGCTTGTAGCTTTATACCGTGGCTGACGGACCCCGGGCACTTTTTGTACTATGCAACCCTCCCGCACCGCTTCCATCCGGGACTGCATACCCATCAGGCGCCGGGGACCGGCTCCAAGTGCGGACGCTCCGCTCCGCCACTGTTGTTGCAACCATCGCTCCAAAAGGGCCCTCTCGCGGTTGACACGGTCTACGGCGGGGCGTTACCGGGGGAAGGTTCGCGGTTTCCGGGATCCCGTAGGGATATCTCGCGAACCGCGCGGATCCTCCGCGGGGGAAGGTCGCGGTCCACGGATCCTTCTACTCGTCGGTAGCTCGCAGTTCGCGAATGACCCTCGGAGGATCCGCAGTACCCGAGATTCCCGCGCGGCAGGACGCGGACCGCGAGCTTTCCCCGCGGACTCGCGGGTTACCCGGTCACCCGGTACTGCAGATCATAAAATGCGTATTAAATGCACATAAAATGCACATTAAATGCACATTAAATGCACATTAAATGCGCATTAAATACACATAAAATGCGCATTAAATGCACATCAAATGCGTATTAAATGCACATCAAATGCGCATTGAATGCACTTTAAATGCTCGCTTTTTAGATAGGACAAAAAATGCATTATGATGCAGTTCTGCGACCTGGGAGTTACATCTCGACATAATGACCACTTGCTTTCTGAGATATAAATACTGGAACGTTACTGAATTTCTACTTTATGATGAATGTTGCAATGATAGTGGGCTTGAGGATGATTTTTCGGTCACATATTTGTTATTTTGCATTGGAGATACAAATGCCGAAACTACTGGAACGATATGGCCGCAAGGAAATGGTTAGACGGAGGTTGCTACGCGTTAAGGGTGAGCGATACGAGAACTTTTTCGGTACTGAAGTTCATTATATGTGGAAAATGTGCTACTAGTAAAGGTTATTAACTGTGCAAAAGCGTAATTCGGTGCGACTTTATCTTCAGCCCCCAATAACGCCGTGAAAATTGGAAAAAAAACAGCTAAAATAGTGAAACGTAGGCAACCCGCAATGCGCCGACCGCGGCACTCTGGGAGGATCGCAGTGGCACTAAAGGTAAGTCAATACATCATACTTCGTCACCTGACTGCCAGAAAGCCTCCGAAATGTCAGTATCGTACTCTAATTAAACGTCAAATTGTACCAAAAAACGTCATATTTAGCGAAAGTGTGGCTCTTGGCTTTTTTCCCCTTTGGGGAAAAAACTCAGGACCTACCACGTGAAGGTGGCCACACCCCTAGGGAAAAAATACCTGACCCAGGACTGATGTTAACTGATCGGACCTATCTAAAAACTGAAGTAAACCTTCATTTTAGCTAACTTTTAACTGAAAGTACTTCACAATCACGCCAAATTATCTGAGTTTGGCACGCTGAAAGCTGATCAGTAGTCAGCTCTAAATTGGCGAAACCGCTTTTAACTGAGGTTAAGTGCTTACGTAAGTGACTCCATAACTGAGTGTAGTTGAAATTATCTGACTCCGCGGCTCTGGTACACCTGATGATTGCGCGTAGTTAGCTGAGTTTTTAGCTGAATAACATTCACCACGCATTAAAAAATGTAAAAAACTGTAAAAAAAAATGTTTGTGGTAAATATCCCATAAATGTATTTACAGCTTTTTACATTTATAGTGTGAGGGATTTTACGATTTTCCTACACAGGCGTATGGGAAGAATAAGAGCGCTAGTTTCTACAGTCCTCTGATGCATTTAACGGACGGAGCAGGTGGGATTCGAACTCGTTACCCTTGAGCTCGAGAGCGCGCACGCAACCCCTCACCCATCGGTCACATCTGGGAGGAAGATTGGTGGGACACCATCCCATATCAATGATACGAGGACGGGCTGCTTGTAACTGATTTTAACTGATAAAAGCCGAGTGTAGCTGCTGGAAATACTTGACATCACGGTCACGCACGGATAAGTAGCTGATGCAAAGCTGACGGGGAACTACCAAATAACTGAGGCTTAATCAGTTAACATCAGTCAAATTGTCAGTTAAACGTGAACTGAATGAAATCTGAGTGCGAACTGAGCTGCAACTGAGCACTTACTGAATGACAGTCAGTTCCGATCAGCGCTCTTTCGCTGCGCTGCTCCGAGTTGACTTTCCGCGCTTGGGAAATCAGGGATGTTCAGTAAAAATTAGCTCCGACTGAGTCCGCAATTCAGCCTCTGGTCAGCTCACATTCACTTGTAAGTCAAACTGATCAAAGCTGACTCTTACTAATTTTTAGTAACTGAGAAAAGGCTGAAACTAACTGAGTATCGTCCAGCTATCATTGTTTTAAAACCAAGAAACTTGACGTTATTGCTAGGTACAAAATTGCATTTCAGGCATCGTCAGTTAAAATCAGTTTTTAGATAGGTCCGATCAGTTAACATCAGTACCGGGTCAGGTATATTTTTCCCTAGGGACATCGGGTCCCGCCCTTTCCCTACCCAACCAACCAACCATAAGGGACATGACTCTTTAAGAAGAGCACTTATATTCTGATTTTGTTTTAAATTTTGGCATTACTTTCCTAGACTTAATTGTATTTCTAATAAAACCATTTCTCCTTTCAGGTCCTGTCATAGCTTTGGAAACCTGTGATAAAAGCTGAACCGTCCTTTCTACTACCTGAGTGTAGCATGGGGACGCAGGCAAGTTATCTTATACAAAGAACGGGTCGCTTTTCGGAGAGTGATCTGGAAATGGCGAAAGACGACCCGTTCTTTGTCGAAGATGACATGCCTGCGTTCCCATGCTACACTCAGGCAGTAGAAAGGATGGTTCAGCTTGTATCACAGGTTTCCAAAGCTGTGGCAGGACCTGAAAGGAGAGATGGTTTTATAAGAAATACACTCTAAAATACTAGGGACAATTTTTGTTCCCAATTGAGCACGAATCCGTGCATACGCAAGATGTGTACGATTTCGTTCCTAAATAAAGAGTAAAAGTGCACAATAGTGCAGTTTTACTCCATAATTAGGCACGAAATCGTACACATCTTGCGTATGCACGGATTCGTGCTCAATTGGGAACAAAAATTGTCCCTAGTATTTTAGAGTGTATTTCTTATAAAAATTAAAAAAAATTAAAATTATTAAAAATATATAAATTTCTTATAAAGTATTTCTTATAAAACCATCTCTCCTTTCAGGTCCTGCCACAGCTTTGGAAACCTGTGATACAAGCTGAACCATCCTTTCTACTGCCTGAGTGTAGCATGGGAACGCAGGCATGTCATCTTCGACAAAGAACGGGTCGTCTTTCGCCATTTCCAGATCACTCTCCTAAAAGCGACCCGTTCTTTGTATAAGATAACTTGCCTGCGTCCCCATGCCACACTCAGGTAGTAGAAAGGACGGTTCAGCTTTTATCACAGGTTTCCAAAGCTATGACAGGACCTGAAAGGAGAAATGGTTTTATTAGAAATACAATTAAGTCTAGGAAAGTAATGCCAAAATTTAAAACAAAATCAGAATATAAGTGCTCTTCTTAAAGAGTCATGTCCCTTATGGTTGGTTGGTTGGGTAGGGAAAGGGCGGGACCCGATGTCCCTAGGGAAAAATATACCTGACCCGGTACTGATGTTAACTGATCGGACCTATCTAAAAACTGATTTTAACTGACGATGCCTGAAATGCAATTTTGTACCTAGCAATAACGTCAAGTTTCTTGGTTTTAAAACAATGATAGCTGGACGATACTCAGTTAGTTTCAGCCTTTTCTCAGTTACTAAAAATTAGTAAGAGTCAGCTTTGATCAGTTTGACTTACAAGTGAATGTGAGCTGACCAGAGGCTGAATTGCGGACTCAGTCGGAGCTAATTTTTACTGAACATCCCTGATTTCCCAAGCGCGGAAAGTCAACTCGGAGCAGCGCAGCGAAAGAGCGCTGATCGGAACTGACTGTCATTCAGTAAGTGCTCAGTTGCAGCTCAGTTCGCACTCAGATTTCATTCAGTTCACGTTTAACTGACAATTTGACTGATGTTAACTGATTAAGCCTCAGTTATTTGGTAGTTCCCCGTCAGCTTTGCATCAGCTACTTATCCGTGCGTGACCGTGATGTCAAGTATTTCCAGCAGCTACACTCGGCTTTTATCAGTTAAAATCAGTTACAAGCAGCCCGTCCTCGTATCATTGATATGGGATGGTGTCCCACCAATCTTCCTCCCAGATGTGACCGATGGGTGAGGGGTTGCGTGCGCGCTCTCGAGCTCAAGGGTAACGAGTTCGAATCCCACCTGCTCCGTCCGTTAAATGCATCAGAGGACTGTAGAAACTAGCGCTCTTATTCTTCCCATACGCCTGTGTAGGAAAATCGTAAAATCCCTCACACTATAAATGTAAAAAGCTGTAAATACATTTATGGGATATTTACCACAAACATTTTTTTTTACAGTTTTTTACATTTTTTAATGCGTGGTGAATGTTATTCAGCTAAAAACTCAGCTAACTACGCGCAATCATCAGGTGTACCAGAGCCGCGGAGTCAGATAATTTCAACTACACTCAGTTATGGAGTCACTTACGTAAGCACTTAACCTCAGTTAAAAGCGGTTTCGCCAATTTAGAGCTGACTACTGATCAGCTTTCAGCGTGCCAAACTCAGATAATTTGGCGTGATTGTGAAGTACTTTCAGTTAAAAGTTAGCTAAAATGAAGGTTTACTTCAGTTTTTAGATAGGTCCGATCAGTTAACATCAGTCCTGGGTCAGGTATTTTTTCCCTAGGGGTGTGGCCACCTTCACGTGGTAGGTCCTGAGTTTTTTCCCCAAAGGGGAAAAAAGCCAAGAGCCACACTTTCGCTAAATATGACGTTTTTTGGTACAATTTGACGTTTAATTAGAGTACGATACTGACATTTCGGAGGCTTTCTGGCAGTCAGGTGACGAAGTATGATGTATTGACTTACCTTTAGTGCCACTGCGATCCTCCCAGAGTGCCGCGGTCGGCGCATTGCGGGTTGCCTACGTTTCACTATTTTAGCTGTTTTTTTTCCAATTTTCACGGCGTTATTGGGGGCTGAAGATAAAGTCGCACCGAATTACGCTTTTGCACAGTTAATAACCTTTACTAGTAGCACATTTTCCACATATAATGAACTTCAGTACCGAAAAAGTTCTCGTATCGCTCACCCTTAACGCGTAGCAACCTCCGTCTAACCATTTCCTTGCGGCCATATCGTTCCAGTAGTTTCGGCATTTGTATCTCCAATGCAAAATAACAAATATGTGACCGAAAAATCATCCTCAAGCCCACTATCATTGCAACATTCATCATAAAGTAGAAATTCAGTAACGTTCCAGTATTTATATCTCAGAAAGCAAGTGGTCATTATGTCGAGATGTAACTCCCAGGTCGCAGAACTGCATCATAATGCATTTTTTGTCCTATCTAAAAAGCGAGCATTTAAAGTGCATTCAATGCGCATTTGATGTGCATTTAATACGCATTTGATGTGCATTTAATGCGCATTTTATGTGTATTTAATGCGCATTTAATGTGCATTTAATGTGCATTTAATGTGCATTTTATGTGCATTTAATACGCATTTTATGATCTGCAGTACCGGGTGACCGGGTAACCCGCGAGTCCGCGGGGAAAGCTCGCGGTCCGCGTCCTGCCGCGCGGGAATCTCGGGTACTGCGGATCCTCCGAGGGTCATTCGCGAACTGCGAGCTACCGACGAGTAGAAGGATCCGTGGACCGCGACCTTCCCCCGCGGAGGATCCGCGCGGTTCGCGAGATATCCCTACGGGATCCCGGAAACCGCGAACCTTCCCCCGGTAACGCCCCGCCGTAGACCGTGTCAACCGCGAGAGGGCCCTTTTGGAGCGATGGTTGCAACAACAGTGGCGGAGCGGAGCGTCCGCACTTGGAGCCGGTCCCCGGCGCCTGATGGGTATGCAGTCCCGGATGGAAGCGGTGCGGGAGGGTTGCATAGTACAAAAAGTGCCCGGGGTCCGTCAGCCACGGTATAAAGCTACAAGCACTTCCAAGCAGTGTAGTTAGATAAGTAGGCAAAGGATTATTCGTACGCACTCACCTATGTGAGGCAGACGGGTATCTCCGCCTGGAGCGTGTAAAGTTAAGTACGCGTCGGCGTTCACGTGAGGTGAGCGCTCACGTGAGAACTGTGCGTGGCCTTATACTAAGCGAAATTGCAAATAATGTTTTCGAAAAAGTTCAATCTCTATACTGTTACCTTTCCAAAAATTTACGGGTATGTCGATTTTTAGGTCATTTCTGTTAGAATAAAGCGCCTATCCTGCGCACTCCCACGCTCATCTCACGTGAGCACTCATGCGTGCGTAACTTATAATAAGCGGAATGACCTGAAAATTGAGAAACCCATACATTTTTGGAAAGGGGAGAGTACGGAGATTGTAATTCTTCAAAAATGTTATCAAGTTTGTTTAGTATAAGGCCCCACACAGTTCTCACGTGAGTTCTCACCTCACGTGAACGCTCACGCGTACTTAACTTTACACGCTCCTGCCTACAATGCAAACTCTCCACACATGAGAGTACATTTTGCCTAGTAGACAGGCGGAGATACCCGTCTGCCTCACGCGCTTGCGTAAGGGAGAGTGGGGCACCAACTGTCAGGGGCACATACTGTCAATGGACTGGCAATAGCAGCCCATTCACTTTTTCAGTCAGCTAATTTGTGAAATCATAACCTCTTTACGTCCTCATTTGTTTGCTAGATGGGGGTTGCGAAACTTTCAGTGGTATGGCAGCAGCGTACATCGAAAGATTTATTGACAGTAATTCCCCAATATTGGGGCAGGTACTGTCACTCATTTTATGATCTGCTGTAGCAGGAATGTCTTGAGTGTAATTTTTGATTTTTAGGGGTGATATGCTTCCATTGGCACTTACTTTCCGAGATGCCATAGAGACAATTTCGAGAATCCACTTCTCCCATGAGTTATATACCAATATAGAAATGGTGACAGCTAGTGCCCCACCCCAGGGGCACATACTGCCAATTGCCGAGGTCTCTTCTCGAAATGATTTGAGAGAAGACACGAATATTTTTGAGGGGGTCTCAATGGTTACTTGTGACTGAAGGTCGAATAGAGGCGGACCAACCCTGAAATCCGTAATGCTGCCTAAAGTAGGACTGCTAGAGAAGAATTTCCAAAAAGTGACACTATGTGCCCCACTCTCCCTTACGATCCTTTGCCTACTTGTCTAACAACACTGCTTGCCAATGCTTCACGCCATGTTGCCGTCTTGGGTGTGTTGTAGTTGTGGATCGTTTTTATCCTGGCTCGCAAAAAATAGCATGTACACATGCATCAGCGATGCAGTAATATTTTTGTTTTGATTAGTGTTTTAAGATGTACTAAGTGTACAAACAATGTAATTCTCGCCTTCTCTGCAAGTTGTAAGGTAAAGCAAAATATTAGTTTATTTTCCAAGCATCCATATCCTATATCCATTTTCACTTCTCCGAACGCGAATGCAATTCGCGTCCAATTTGCGATCAAAATGCGCATATGATGCACGTCATGCACGTCACTGTCCTGTGTAACAATGCATTCACTATGCGCATTTAATGCGCCGCATGAATGCGCCTTTGCGCTCGCCTGAATACGCATTTATAACGCTCTTGAGATGCGCATGTAATGCGCCTTTTCGATGCGCATTGAATGCAGTGCATTTAATGCGCTGAAAATGTGTTACCTTTGAGGCGCATTTCAATCCGCATTATCGATGCGCATCTAATGCAGAAATGTATGCGCATTCAATGTGCGTTATATGCGCATCGGCGCTACTAGGGAGGAGACTCACTACTTGAAAGTCGCCTTACCGATTCGAACTTAGTTTTATCCATCCACTAACCACAACTACCGTAAACTAAACAAAACTACTGGTTTTCCTCACAATCTTATTATACATACAATACTCACAAAAATTTTACCATATTTATAAAAACTCCGTTGTTGTGAAATCGTATCTTTTGAAATTGAATTCCTGTGTTCTTACGAAACGGGTTTGATGTGTAATTCATCTTACTTATTTAATACAAAATTGTTAGTTACCATAAACGGAATGATTTCGTTTTACTAACGAAAATTGTTGTCAGTACGTTACTAAAGTTTTAGGGCTGCAGATTTACTGCTACGGACAGAGCGGAGGTGCACTCGATACGAAGGGGAAGACCGAAAATGTGGGGTCGCACTCGTGAGCGGTCACCGACTGCTCGCGAGGTCGCTGTCAAACACTATCGCGTCACACTGTAAATCGAGGAGTGAGAAATCTCGCTCTCAGGAGAGCGAGATTGGTGACCCAAATTTTGTCGCTCCTGGGGAGTGATATTATTAAATATCACTCCTTTTGAGTCGCTTCGATGACTCAAAACAAGCTATATCAAGTGATCTCGCTCGATTTGAGTGAGGCTTATCACTCCAAATGAGCGATATAGAATTTCCTCACTCCTTTAGGGCGACGTTATATGCCTCGCTCAATTTCAGTCAGAAACATGACTCTCAGATTTACAGTGCAGCGACAAGCTTAACGACGGCCACGGCCAGCGCGTGTAAAACTGTTTCCCGCGAGAAACAGTTGCCACGAAAAGATTTTTCACGTTCCCCCCTGCCTTGAAATGCAATTGCCGTGGGGGAACAGTTATCACGGGATGATAGCTCCCCCTACAACGTAGCGCAGAGATGCCGGGGGAACAGTTCACTGTAAATCGAGGAGTCAGAAATCTCGCTCTCAGGGGAGCGAGATTGGTGACCCAAATTTTGTCACTCCTGGGGAGTCATATTATTAAATATCACTCCTTTTGAGTCGCTTCTATGACTCAAAACGAGCGATATCTAGTGATCTCGCTCCATTTGAGTGAGGCTTATCACTCCAAATGAGCGATATAGAATTTCCTCACTCCTTTAGGGCAACGTTATATGCCTCGCTCAATTTCAGTCAGAAACATGACTCTCAGATTTACAGTGTTATCACGGGATAATGGTTCCCCCTGCCTTTTGCTGGCTGACGATCAGGGGAACAGTTATCATTTTGTTCCCCCCTTCCTTTAAGAAAGCTATATTGCGTGAATTAATCATGGAATAATTGTCCTCCCACCCCTAGCGCTTATTCACTACGCACGCAGTTATTTACAGTATCCTGCCGACAAGTGCTGTCAAATTTGTAGCCTCTGCATTTTGTTTTAGAGGGAATGGTTATCCCAGGATAACCATTCCCCTTAGGGGAGGCGTATCCATTCCAGGATGACTATTCCCCCTGCATGGGGAAACATTTATCACGGGATTATAGTGATGGGGGCCTAATAATCACGGGGTAATTGTTCGCCCGGGACATGTATGACGAGGGAACCATCATCACCCTACACGGGGACGCGCTTGCGAGTTCCCCCCTGGGTCTTCCCTGTTGGCCCTTCCCGGCCGGTTCTGGAGCCACGGAATGTTCGGCTATTCGAGCAGAGCCCAGCCGAGATAGCCGAGTGGGAGTGGGCTGAGCCGAGCCGGGAGTTGTGCGACCCGAAGCTGCAGTTGTTTCACCCGAAGTGGCCCCGAGTCCAGGTAGAGTCGAGCAGAAGCAACACAGGTGACGAGCCTTTCATCGCCCCGTGCCGGTCACGGTCACCCTAGCTGAATACGCACGGCCCCCGTACCCGGGTCCCGTCGATTGCGGACATACCTGGGTGACCAAGGCTCGGGTCCCGTCGATTGCGGACATCGAGGGGGAAAAGGGAGGATTATGCGGGAAAAAAGGGAAATTGTCGATTGCGGACATCCCTAAGCGGGCGCGTTGGGTTGCCTACCTCTCCGGGTCTTGCATCCCACTCTGAACCAGCAGACCTGCCCACTACAACCAACGGGGCTGAAAGCTTTCACGCCGATTTCAATCGGCAGTTTGCAAGCCTTTAGGTCCCGTTGGAAGTTCGGGCCCTAAGCGGTAACAAGCACCTATTATCATTTTTAAAACTTCGTGGATATATGTCAAAGAACTGAATTTTATATAATGTATTCTGAATTCATTTTTCCTATTTTGGTTAAGTGTTTTATAATAACATATATTGGACTGTTGAACTAATTTCATTTTTTTAAATAATGTTTATATCAAACAATGTCAATACAGTATGCACTTTAGACTACATTGTGTCACTTCTCGCCTTCTTTACCATTTTATACGTTTCATCAAAACATTTTCTAAAAATTGCGCGTCGGGATTCAAGCCCCAGGGAGGTAGGCAACCCAACGCGTTCGCCCGAACGTCGTAATTAACGTTAGAAAAAAAGTAAAAACTGCTGCGTGTTCCTTAAAGATCAAGCAACAAATGGCAGTTTTTACTTTTTTCTAACGTTAATATTGGCAAACCCACAATAAGAAGAAGACAGCGCTGCAGAAAGCGCCGAAAAACAGATAGGCTAGTCTTTCGGGGCAGCGAAACAGATAGGCTAGTCTTTCGGGGCAGCGAAACAGATAGGCTAGTCTTTCGGGGCAGCGAAACAGATAGGCTATTGTTGCACGGACGCGTCGAGGAAGCAGAACATCTTATTAGACAATACTCACAGAACTCATACCATAAGAAAAAAGAATACTTCAAATTTACAAAAGATCAATTGATGGAACAATTTGGGGTGCTCACAAAATGTTTTCGCTTCACTTGGCCTCACTTGGTCTTCACTTTTATTTCACAAGATGATGTCAAACTGACTTAAATTAAAGCGCAGACCTACTGAAGACCAAGTGCAGCCAAATGAAGTGAAGGCATTGTGGGAGCACGCCCTTTACGGTTGAAGTCGTGGTCTGACAGCTTGATTCGTATTTTGACGTTCAAGCTGTAATTGTACAGGTACACCCGTAAAGCTTCAATACAACTGAACTGTTAAAGTATGAAGTGACCGTCTCTTTGGCTTTACAACAAAAGTTGTAATTTTACAACCTTATTGTAAAAGCAGTTTACGACACCTGTCGCCTCAAAAATTAGCTAATGATTTATGGTAAAAATACAATTATTTTTTTAAAAGTGCGTGACGGTTCTGGTGACGTTCGGGTCGGTTGAACTCGTAAAAGTAAAATAAATAAATAAATAAATAAATAAATAAATAAATAAATAAATAAATAAATAAGTTTTTGTTCCAATTTTTTGACAGTATACTTTTGAATTTCTCGAAAAACAGTCGGCACCACTGAAGTCGGCTCGTCGAGACGGTTCTGGAGATGTGCGGGTCGACGGGGTATCGCAAATATGAAAGTATCGCGGGTCCGTCGCCCTAAGTCATTTGAGAAGGGGTTCGAGAAGACTAAGATGCCCCGCGCGTTGTTGCCACATCTACTCGGCCGCTGGATCACACGGTCCCGAAAGACTTGCCTCCTGCGAAAGTCCCCATTTCGGGCTATACACACGATCATCAGCGCCACCTGGTGTTAACACTCCGGAAGCTCCGGACCCGGCCGGGACCCGTAGGGAACAGGTCTTTGGGGACCGATTCTAAATCGATTGAAATTAGGTTTGTTATATGTATTTTAACGTTTACTGGCCTCTAAATTGAAAATTTTGAGGAAATGCTTTTGGGGACCGTCCCCAAAAGCATGTTGGTCCCCAAACGCCTGTCTGTAACGGACAAATGTCCCCAAAAGCC
>JAHWGI010000941.1:0-10985 GCA_029379305.1 Frankliniella fusca | reverse complement strand
TTATCCATATTTTTCGATAGATCTCAACATTTTTGAGATATTTCGAGATTTTGCGACATTTTTTACGAATTTCTACATATTTCGACATATCTCGACAATTTTTGAAATTTTCGACAACCCTCGATGCCTATACCATTAAAATTGGTTCGACGAGCGTAATTCAGTGTTGCCAACTGCTGCCAAATAAAGTCCGAGTTCGGCCGTTCCATCTGAGGCCGAACTCACGTATTTCGACATTTTTTCGAGATTTCCGACTCCCCTTTTTTGCCGAGTAACTGACCGTTTAGTCACTATCGGCACGTTTTCAAAGCAGAAGGGAGGGCTGTAGTTTCGGTGGTTCACCGCTACAAACTGCCTCTTTCCGAAGAGAATGCCTTTACGGGCCGCAGGCCCGATCATTTACATGCTAAGAGGACGTTCTGTGTGACTTAGGGGTCGGGCCGAAGGCCCGACCGAACGCCGCCGGCAGGCCAAGCAGGCACGCCCCCTGCCGAACGGAGTTGCCTGCGTAGCAAAGCGGAGCTGGCAATGACGTTTGGCGGAAGGGCGGGCCTGCTTGTTAGTTTCTGAACCACTGCGCATGAGTTGAATCAACAGCCCCCCCCTTTCACCACGGTCCTGCTCTCCCCCTGCGCGCCGCGCAGAGTGGAAAGGGGCCGAGCGAGCACCTGCAACAAAGCCGACTCGGCTTGGCTCGCCTTCGGAGCTTCCGAGTGCGCAGTCCTCCCTTCTGTGGTTCTAGGCTGGGACCTCCCCTCAACAAAAGAAGGCTGGGGAGGCGCCGCCGCCTTATAGACAGAACGGAGCCCGTTTGAGGCAGGAGTGCGCAGTCCTCCCTTCTATGTTTCTAGGCTGGGCCCTCCCCTCAACAAAAGAAGGCCGGTGGATCGGTGGCTCACGCGTCTAGAGAGACTCGTAGGGAGAGAGGCGTCAACTCGGGGACTGGATCGCTGCGCTGTGATTGGTCTGTTCCGGTGAGCTCGGGGCACGCTGATTGGGCAGCAGAGAGGCCCGCGAGGGAGGGGGAGGGGGGAGTTGCATCTCTCAGGCTGTTGATGGTCTGAGAGTGCACTGCACGCCGACGCAGGCCGCGGCAAGCTACTTCTGCTCTTCTGCTACTTCTAGATAGACACAACAAAGCAGAAGCAATTCTGCTGCGACGAAGAACTTACAATTGAATATATCGACCGTCTTGAAGTAGACCACTCTAAAGCAGCAAAACGAAAAATGAACCATACAGATAGTTTGTAGATCGTTAGTAGACGTTTGTAGACATAAAATTGCTGCCCTAAAAGTTGTCCACCCCTGTTTTATAAAACAACATTTTGGGCGGCTAGCTTCACGTGGAAGTTAGCCAACCCAGTCCAAAAAAAGGCAATAAAAGAAGCTAACGATTAATAAATCCTGTAAATCGATGTTAGTACACGTTTGTGGAGTAGGTTATAACGTTTTTAACCATAATAGAAAAGAAACTCCCTTTTTAATCCCAAAGTCCAAATCCCTTACGAGTCCCAAAATTCCAAATGCCAGATATGTCCCAAAACGGGCCAAAACTGGGACTTGGGATTCTGGCAGGTAAACGCACAAATCCCTGTAGAATCCGAACTGGAGTCCCATACATGTTTCGGCTGTGGCAACAGATAGGGCCTAGCTTCAAGTTCCTATGCGATGACGCACCTTCCTACATGGTACTCTTCCACAGGGTACTTCCCGACCATGTGATGACGCCTGACATGTTAAAAATTGTCTAGGAAGCTTCCTTCACCATTTTTGGAACATGCCCTAAAAATGCACGTGAGAGCAAAAAGGGACTTCGGAGGGATTTCAAAAAAGTGGGATTAAAAGGGGATTTTGCAAAATCCCGAATCCTATTTAAGTCCCTCAAAAGGCAAGGGACAATTTTGGAACTAGCCTGGGACCGATCTGGGAGTTTCGCTTCTATTAGGGAAACCATAAACCTTCTGAGTCAGAGACCTAAGATTAATGTCGTGGGTGGCTAGTTTCACTTTCTCACAATTTCTGTCCGATTCCTCAAAAGTCAAACTTAACTAGATCGTTACCGTTAGTAGACGTTTGTAGAGAGGTCTATGACCACTTCTATTAGCACAGGCTCCCACTGATAACGCTGAGGGTGGCCACTTTCGACTTTCCACTATTTCTTACGAATTTCATCGAAGTATCGCTTTTTGCACTCTTTAGCGTTAGTAGACTTTTGTAGAGTGGTCCATGACCTTTGTAGACCACTTCTATTAGCACAGGCTCCTACTGATACCGCTGAGGATGGCCACTTTCGACTCTCCACTATTTCTTACGAATTTCATCGAAGTATCGCTTTTTGCACTCTTTAGCGTTAGTAGACGTTTGTAGTGAGGTATATGATCTCTTTTGGCCACTTTTACTAGCACAGGACCCTACTGGTAACGCAGAGGGTGGCCGGTTTCGACTTTTCACAATTGATGTCTAATTTCACCAGGGTCGTGCTTTTCGTACTTATCAGAGTAAGTAGACGTTTGTGGAGTGGTCTATGACCTTTGTTCACCACTTCTTATAACACAGGCTCCCACTGTTATGCTGAGGGTGGCCTTATTCCACTTTCCACTGTTTCTAACAAATTTCATCGAAGTATCGCTTTTTGCACTCTTCAGCGTTAGTAGACGTTTGTAGAGTGGTCTATGAAATTCGTCAACCACCTCTGCAAACACAGCGCCCTACTGATAACGCAGATGGTGGCCTCATTCCACTTTCCAGTTTTTCTAACAAATTAAATCGAAGTATCGCTTTTTGCACTCTTTAGCGTTAGTAGACTTTTGTAGAGCGGTCCATGACCTTTGTAGACCACTTCTATTAGCACAGGCTCCTACTGATACCGCTGAGGATGGCCACTTTCGACTCTCCACTATTTCTTACGAATTTTATCGAAGTATCGCTTTTTGCACTCTTTAGCGTTAGTAGACGTTTGTAGTGAGGTATATGATCTCTTTTGACTACTTTTACTAGCACAGGGCCCTACTGCACTGTAAATCGAGGAGTCAGAAATCTCGCTCTCAGGGGAGCGAGATTGGTGACCCAAATTTTGTCACTCCTGGGGAGTCATATTATTAAATATCACTCCTTTTGAGTCGCTTCTATGACTCAAAACGAGCGATATCTAGTGATCTCGCTCGATTTGAGTGAGGCTTATCACTCCAAATGAGCGATATAGAATTTCCTCACTCCTTTAGGGCAACGTTATATGCCTCGCTCAATTTCAGTCAGAAACATGACTCTCAGATTTACAGTGTGGTAACGCAGAGGGTGGCCGGTTTCGACTTTTTGCAATTGATGTCTAATTTCACCAGGGTCGTGCTTTTCGTACTTATCAGAGTAAGTAGACGTTTGTGGAGTGGTCTATGACCTTTGTTCACCACTTCTTATAACACAGGCTCCCACTGTTATGCTGAGGGTGGCCTTATTCCACTTTCCACTGTTTCTAACAAATTTCATCGAAGTATCGCTTTTTGCACTCTTCAGCGTTAGTAGACGTTTGTAGAGTGGTCTATGACCTTCGTAAACCACCTCTGCAAACACAGCGCCCTACTGATAACGCAGATGGTGGCCTCATTCCACTTTCCAGTTTTTCTAACAAATTAAATCGAAGTATCGCTTTTTGCACTCTTTAGTTTTAGTAGACGTTTGTACCGGGTGTCCGCGAACTGACATGCGCGGCAGTTGGGTTTCATACGCTACTAGGCGCTGGGAACGGAGCCGAGCCGGCGGCAGTGGAGGGGGACTCCCTCTCCCCCCCTCCACCACCCGGCTGATGGTGGGAGCCGTGACAGGGAGTAGCGCTGCTCAGCAGTGTTGCCAGATAAGTAGGCAAAAATGCGGATGAATACACCTGTGTGCGGCAGACGGGTATCTCCGCCTGCCTACTAGGCAAACTCTCCGCAGTGGATACTACTCACGACCCATTGCTCGAAGCCACTTTTCTCTGAGATCATTTTGTTAAGGAAGACTCACATAAGAAAGTGGCTGCTTTGTATATGAATTTGAGCAATTATTAGCACAGCACTTTGCAGCCATAATGGTCGTACCGACGAGATCAAATTGAGTTTGCAACCTTTAACAAAATAAAACTGATCCAGTTCACTTACGTACACTTTTCTCTTATCGTGCAGAAAAATTCTATATCAATCCTTACCTTCTGACAAGTTCATGAAATCACAACACCGATATACTGAGCAGAAGAAGAATGAGAGTGACGAGAGTGACGATGACAAGCCGAAAGAGACGTGTACCTGTAGGGTTAAAGACATTGGTTCCTCCTCCCTACCGCAGCGTGCCTCAGCGCCGACCAATCGATGAACAGCAAGTGCATTCTGGGAGCCTTTTTCGGAACAGACCCATCACAGCGCAGCGATCCAGTCCCTGAGCTAACGCCTCTCTCCCTACGAGCATCACCGTGCTCTCTACACGCGTCCACCCGTCCACCTCGCGACTTGACTCGCGTCCACCACTACCGAGAGATGGCGCCACTAGCGCACCCAGAGACTTTAATAACTATTTGTTTTGGCTGAACGAAATGTTACATAGCCGAAATGAATGTGAAAATGGCCGTTTCAGACCCGCGGAAATCGTTTTGCAAAGTACACCAGTTTTGAAATGTACACCAGTTCAAGAATTGTGCTCACCAGATTAAAGGCAAACTTACCAAATCGTTTTCTGCAGGTGCAAAACTACTATGAACGCATTCAGTTCACCGTGTAAACGTTTCGATAACTTTATACAGTGATTTAAAGTCGCGAGGTGGGTACATCAGCCACCGGTCATGGCGGACATGCTTGGCCTGCTTTCGCGTTGTTGACACAACATGCCAACCAAATAAAATGAAAAAAAAATCACTGCTCTCATAACGTTACGATTTGAACTCATTCTTTGAGGCACACATTTCGTTGGCAGAACCGGGGCAAGTTTCAGTAAAACTGAAGTAGTTTTAAAGAAGGCAGTACGGTGGTCACGTGCGAATTTTAGTGGTGTTTTCTCATTCTTGCGCTCGAAACTAAAGGCTGGCAGTAGTAAGGGTACCTCATTCTGACGGGCAGCCATCTTGGTTCCCCATTCTGACGGCCTGTGAGAACGGAGCAGCGGGACCCCCCAGAGTGGAAGAAAGGGTATATTAGGAGTGTCTAACCCAACCTAAGTTTTTTGAAGGGTAACTTAGGGGTAGCCAACCCAACCTAAGGGCCTAAGTCACCGACGCCATCTTGGCTAACCCAACCTAAGTTAAGGGTGGGTAGGTCAGGCTGCGTAAAGTAAGAGGCCCTCGGTACACTGACTGTCCATAGATGACAGGATGGCCGAGTGGTCTAAGGCGTTAGACTTAAAATCTGTGGATCACGGGTTCGAATCCCGCTACTGATATGTATTTTTTCACCAATTCCATGCGCGGCCCAGGAGGCTTGGTGATGCGCTCGTTAGAATTTTTAACGGAAAATCCTATCCCCTAGTGGAGGCCTATACGAAACCGACTTGTAAATTAATGTTTGTTGTACGCATACCAAAAACCTATGCGCTTAGCGTTGAGTGCTGCACAGCTTTGCATGGGGAACACGCCGTGCTCACATCCGTGAAAGGGCACGAACATTTTCAACATTTTGTCCAAGCGAGGAGAGCCCTGCACTGTGATGTCAATAATCAGTGCGTCTGGAACGATTTTCTGTAGGAGTCTTTTCCTCTCCCTTGATATATATTTATGCATAGTCATCAGTAAGGGCACGAACCGTGATGTGACACACATAGTAAGGTATGGTGCCAGTGTTCCATGGGAGACCGTGTATGTAGTTGCTCACATATCGGTTGTGTTTGCGCTGTTGTGGTGACAATAATTTCAGCGTAGGGCGGTGCGAAGATGACCGAGCCCCTACTGATATCCCATCGTGAATCATACACGGGTCATTCTCAAAAAAGTGTCGAATTTGAAATCAAGAAAAACACACCGGTGCACTCCGGTAACAGGTAGGACACAGACAGTAACACGTAGGACAGTTGGTTACAGGGAGGACATTAGGCTACAGAGAGGACATAATAGGTTACAGGGGGGACATAGAGTTATGGGTTACAGGGAGGACATGGGGTTACAGGGAAGACATGGGGTTATAGGGAGGACATGGAGGGTTACAGGGAGGACATGGAGGGTTACTGGGGGTACAAAGGGTTACAGGGAGGACATTACGTTACAGGGAGGACAAACGGTTACGGGGGGGACATGAGTGGTTACAGGGAGGACAATGGGTTACAGGTAGGACAAAGGGTTACAGGGAGGACATGGATAGTTACAGGGAGGAGAGAGGGTTACAGGGAGGGCATGGATGGTTCCTGGGGGGACAAAGGGTTACAGGGAGGACATGTGTGGCTACAGGGAGGACATGGATGGTTACAGGGAGGACAGAGGGTTACAGGGAGGACATGGGTGGTTATAGGCGCAGCAAAAGTAACCCCTGGGATTCCCATAGGAGCTTTTTGGAATTTCAAGGCGCGACAGTCATTTTCCAGGAGCACCCTGGGTTTCTCATATATTGTTCCCAGGAGCAGCCTAGGAATTTTATGCCGCGCGTCTCTTTTCCAGGCCGCGCCTGGAAAATAATTTCCGTTTCCGGAGTTGTTCCTGGGAAAACGTGCAAAACGGCAAACCCCGAAGCTCCGACGGTACTCTACGTCCTTGACGTCATCCAGGGTGGACCTCGATGGGTTTCATCATGACCACCAATCCGGCACGAGTTTTCCTACTGTCGGGGACCTGCCGAGGTCGGTCTTGAAAACCGTTTTGCGCTGCGGCCTTCGGTTCGCGAGATACGAGGACGTACCACGACGTACCGGGAGCTCCGCGCCAAGGATACGTTCACATTTGGGAGGCCAAAGTGACCCTGGCGCCTTTCTCGTTGGGTGTCCGGGACTTCTGACTTCAGAACTAGGTTCCACAGGCTGTGGCGCTTCTTTAGACACCCCTCACACCCTTCTGTCACCTGACATTGAGGTTTGGCGGCGGCCTAAACCTGTGCATTTCTGTAAATATGTTGTGTTCAACAGGATCAGACTGTTAGGGACGCCGCCAAACCCCAACGACATGTGACAAAAGGGTGTGAGAGGTGTCTAAAGAAGCGCCACGGCCTATGGAACCTATTTCCGAAGTCAGAAGTCCCGGACACCCTATGAAATTGAGGCGGGAGTAGTGGCAACTGAGGAGGCTCCACACCCCCTATCCCTCCCCGTGATAGAGGTTTCTCTCCCCACCCCGCCAACCGATGCGCGCCAAAGCGTTTTTCGTAGACTAGGCCCGAAGCTTGCGGGCGAGGCGCTCCCACCAGCCGCCCCTTTGGAAGGAGGTGATGTAGCGTAAGTGTTTCGAGTTCGTAATCTGGATTATATTTTTCTAATTTCTGTTTTTGTTTCCAGTGAAAATGTGTTCAAGCGGAGTAATGTCTTGACCAAGCCCTCAACGCCATTAGCAAGGCCCCACTGCCGAGTATTCTGGAAAATGTTTTTTGGAGAACATTAGGCCAATGGGAAATGTTCCCATGCCGCCATTTTACGTTCCACCAGCACCTCAACGTGCAGCAATTTTATTTGTAAGTGTTTTTTTAAAAGACTTCTTTTAATATACTTATGCATGAAAAAATAATTTAAATTTCAACTAATTGGATATATATTTATTGAACGAGCCTTGAACTGTGCTAATCAGTAACTCTGATGTTCTGCGCACGTTGCAGAATCCTCCAGGCTTTGACGATAAATTTGAGGAAATGTTGAAAGGTGGAAATGCAGATGAGATAAGGAAGAGACGGTACATGGAAAGGAAGATGGAGGAAGAGAACAAGAAGAGGCAAAAGCAGAAGAGGAAGGAGTAATTATTTTTATTGTGATTGTCAGCAATTGAGTTTTCTTGAGTAGATGGTGATCATTTCCAGTTTTGTGCATTTGAATATGTTTTCTTTAAGAAAGCATGAATTTGTGTGATGTCACTTTAAAAAAACCATCCTTTTTTCTCTGATTTTTAAAGCAGTCTGTCTGTATTGTCTCTCTTGCCTCGAAAAAGTTTGGTGTTGCAGAAACATGTAGCTAAGTGTGTTTTTTATTTTCATTATGATACAAAACTTCTGAGAAAAATAGAAAATCAGGTGGCAGAGCAGCACAACATGCTCATCTTTACATCAAATCACCTCGCCTTTCAAACTTCTGAAAAGTTTTGGAATTAGGAAGGGGAGTATTCACAGAATTAATTATATTTCATGGAGAGCATGAGACTGAGTAGAAGAAATGAAAATCAGTGCAAGAAGTGATTGCACACTAAAACAATTTTTCAGAGCTTTCATTTTTTATTAGTTTTTATGTATTTTTAATTATTATATTAGTTTTTTTTAAGAGATTTTTTGTAAGGCAGAACAGGGACACTAGTGCTGTCTTAAGGCAGTGAAAAGCTTTTCTTTTGGAAATAAATGTGGTAACACACAATTTCTCTCCTTAATTTTAGAGGGAAGGGAACACCTGTGTTCTCATTAAAAATGGCTGTGAGTACACTATCCAACTCCTCTCTTGGGAGATCAAGGAGAGTTTGCAGCTGAAGATACCCTTTTCGTACAGCAATATTTTTACATTTGTTTATGAAGTCAGGAAAATATAGCCTGGCTTTCCGTGCCACAGAATTCATGTCTGACAGAGATGAGACGATAAGACACAAAGCTCTTTGCAGCATTTTCCACGGGCTTTCTCCAAATACAATTTTAAATGGAGATTCTTTGCGGCCTATGTGAAAGGTTGGCCCATGTTGATTTACTGGTAGACTCTTCAATTTTTAGAGTGATACCACCAACAGAGATGGGAGCCATTGCTGTTCTAGACTCCATATTATCTTTAATCATGTTGTAAATATTTTCTGAGGTCATTTCTTCAAACTCTTCCACAGACAACCGTGTCCATTGTCTGCTTCCTCTTGAGTTAGCCTCCCCAAGAATTAATACAAAGGGGTAAAGTTGGACACATCCAAACCAATCCTAATGCATTTTGAACCGTTCTTGGTCAAAATGTAATCCCTGTAGCATGCAGCAATGGGGAAAGCAGAAAGGTCTGCAGGATCTGGCTCTGGCTCCTGGTATATGCCTAAGGCCTCACGCATAAGCATATCAACTTCACCAGAATAAGAATGGTCACAAATTTAATTCAAGTCAACGGAGCAGTCGAATTGAGCTGCTGCTGCCAGCTGATCAGGAGGAATGGTGTGACTGCCTATATCCAGGTGTCGGAAACGGCCCAGTGAGAGGACGGGGCAGGGCTCGGGGCCCCCCTCCCCAACCACTCCCACTGCTTACCCCCACCGCTAACCTGCCGATCCGACGAAGTCCGGTGTTTGAATTCAAGTTTTGAAAAATATTGAACATCATTCAGCAAAGGACGGTTTTTTACTTGGCCGTCGTTAACAGCAGATCTTTAAATTATACGCGGCACACGAATCTGATACGTCTAAATACGGTAAATCTTGAAATCAATAGCACGAAACAGCCTGCCGGCCAAGCAAGCTTGTCTGGGGGAATCATATGTACGTAAACCACACAAATGTTGGCAAAACGGTCATGAAATATCGATGTCGGAAGGATTAAAGTAGTGTTCTTAAAAAACCGGTTTTTTTCGTTGACGGAAAAAAACCATCGAAACAAACCGGTTTTTAGCCCGCCCTTCTGCTTTGAAAAAGCTTTAGAGCGGGCTTATGCAATCGATGCGGTGTCTGTCTGTCTGTTTGTTTGTCTGTCTGTCTGTCTGTTCCACTCGAAGGAGTTGAGCTAGAGAGTTGAAATTTTTAGGGTATCTTAAGGGTCACTCCTGGACATCGAAACGCCTGGTGCAAATCCTGCCAACCCTCATTAAGACACTGAAAAAAATTATAAAAGTTTTCACGGAATAAATAAAAAAAAATATTCAACTTTTTCCAACCCCGTCGACCCGTACCTCTCCGGAAGCGTCTTTTCGCGTCTAGTTCAATGGTGCACACCGTTTTACGAAAAAATGGACCCAGCTCGCGACTACACCGTAAAAAGCACCCGTAATTGGTCAAGTTTTTAACTTTTCTCAACCCCATCGAGCTGCACCTCCCCGGAAGCGTCTTTTCGCGTCCAGTTCGATGGCACCCACCGTTTTTCGATAAAAAGGACCCAACTCGCGACTACACTGTAAAAAGCACCCCAAATTGACCCACTTTTCAACTTTTACGAACCCCATCGACCCGCACCTCTCTAAAACCGTCTTTTCGAGCGCAATTCAGTGGTGCCAACCGTTTTTCAATTTCCAGTGTTGCCAATCGTCAAAACTAAAGCATTTCGATTATTTTCGACATTTCTCGATATTTTCCGATATTTTCCGATATTTTCGACATTTTTCGTTCTTTTTCGATATTTTTTGATATTATTCGACATTTGCGATATTTTTCGATATTTTTCGATATTTTTCGATAATTTTCGATAATTTTCGATATTTTTTGACATTTTTGATAATTTTCGATGTTTTTTGATATTTTTTTGACATTTTTGACATATTCCGACATATTTCGATATATGTAAACATTTTTGACAGTTTTTGATATTCTTCGACATTTTTCGACATTATCCCTCATTTTTCGATGTTTTTCGACATTATCCATATTTTTAGCCCGCCCTTCTGCTTTGAAAAAGCATAAAAGCGGGCTTATGCAAACGACCTCGTGTCTGTCTGTGTGTCTGTCTGTCTGTCTGTTCCACTAGAAGGAGATGAGCTAGAGACTTGAAATTTTCAGGGTGTCTACAGTTTTACTCCTTGACAACGAAACGCCTACGGCAAATCCTGCCAACCCTCATTAAGGCACTGAAAAAAATTATAAAAGTTTTCACGGAATCATTAACTTTTTCCAACCCCGTCGACCCGTACCTCTCCGGAAGCGTCTTTTCGCGTCTAGTTCAATGGTGCACACCGTTTTACGAAAAAAA